>JALPQI010001391.1:0-122915 GCA_025490895.1 Thaumatotibia leucotreta | reverse complement strand
CTAAGTTCCAATTAAAAGATCAGTTAAAACCTCATTCTGGACTTCTCATTCATCGAACCAGCGCCCACCAGTCACAGGTTAGATAACCTAATATGACATCACATGGCAGATAAGGTACTGCGTGCTGGATGAAATTCCTTATATGACATAATGCTTAAAATAATACATGTTAAAGGGGAGTTTATCAAATTTATCAATTGCTGCGGTAAAATATATAATGTTTCTGATATAAATAACACCAAGATTTGTAACATTGTTTTGTTTTTAAACTTTTATACCACTTTTTAACTAGGTCACTTAATCCGCCCAACCCTGTATAGTGCTTTTCTCAAGCATATGCAATGAAATAAAAAATCAGCCAAGTGCGAGTCGGACTCGCGCGCGAAGGGTTCCGTACCATTACCAATTTATTATTAAAAAAATACAGTTAAATCAACCTACCTCAAAAACTATCAGAGATAATTTCATGAAACCAAAAATCGTTGTTAGAACTTACTAATGTGCATAACATTTTTTTTTAAATTTTATATCGCGTAGTTTAAAAAATAGAGGGAGGGGGGGACATTTTTCAGACTTTGAGAGCTGATATCTCGAAAACGATTTGCTTAAATAAAAATGAAATTTATAAACCTTCATATCATTTTTAAAGACCTTTCTATTAGTACCCCAGACGCTTATATACAATACAACTAAAAAAAATTTTCTATCCCTCAGTTGCATGTATAGGGCCCCCACCCCAATGGTTTTTTTTACAATTTAATATCATAATCCTGTAGCGGTTCATACAACACATATCCTTACCAAATTTCGTTACTGTAGCATTTATAGTTTCCGAGTAAATCGGCTGTGACAGACGGACAGACGGATATGACGAAGCTATAAAGGTTCCGTTTTTGCCACTTTGGCTAAGGAACCCTAAAAATGCGACAATCAAAAAAACAAAATTTTAGTTGTTTAGCCTGTTCATGAAAACCGACGCCATGTTTTAAAAAAATATTACTTACCGGCCTAGGCCGTTAAATTCGTATGAAAATCCTTTACTATTATCTCGAGGTCATCCGCCTGCAACGTCATTTTAAAGCCTATTATGACGAACATAATGACAACATTTGATTGCATGTTTGAGAAAAGTACATTACCTATACTTACTTGATGTTGCAGTCAATAAACATTTTACTAGATTACGACAACGAAATGTGAAAGGAAGCAACGACATCTTGACATCTGACGATCGCTTGGTCTTTGACATTCAATGAAGGAAATGTGCAAAGGGTAGTTTAAGTGATGGTAGGCTTTATTCTCATAGACATTAAAAGCCTGTTTAATCTTAATCCAGGTTTAGTGTTAGTACTCCTGAATGTATGTTAAGTACCTACAAATATAATTAAGTTTTAATAGTTTGGCCTTACGTAAATTACTTAATTTCTTATTAAAATAGTACGAGTATGTGAGTATGTTTTACTTATATTTCGGCTATGTTATGTGGCACTTTGCTATTTATTTGTTTTCAAAACTCCCCAAATCCTTGCTCGATTGATTTAGTCGCGTGATCGTATGAATGTGGTTTAATTTATTCTTTGTACTTTCTCTACAGGGTGATTTTTAGGTCATGTAGCAGGACCCAATATATGATAGGTACTAGAGACGGCCACGTTTAGCAATTTTCACTATGGAAAAATCGCATAAAAAAGTCATCTAAAATATTATGAGTCCTTATAAATATGATGATAAAAAAATCTTAAATATTATGTTTTTTTATTATTTAATATTATGGCCCTTAACTGATTGATAGTTAAGTATGAACGAATTCATAATCAGGAAATCTTTTTACGCGATTTCTTAGCCATCTCTATAGTGAAAGTTGCTTGGCGTAGCCGTCCTTAGTATCCTGTCAACTCATGCTAGACGACCCAAAAATCACCTAGTACTCATGTCACCACCAATTCATCAAAAGTGGACAACAATATTTCTAAAAGCTTACTCACGAGTAATCACTGTTTCGCAAAACAAAGGTCTTGAATTCGCATACTTTCTTCTGCAAATAACAATTCGATGCGGGGCTTCCTTGTTTTAAAAAGGCAAAGTCGTGAGCGCCATCTATCGGCGCGGAGTGTCATGCACACACGCACGCGCTGATTAATTACTCGATAGCATGTAGTTGTCTCTGACACGACAATAGCTTTGCAATCGCATAACGTAAAACATGTGATACACTGAGAGATTGAACCGGAAACAAATTCTTAGTAATTAGATTTAGAGTTATGGAACATAATAAATTACAAAACGACAAACTAGTATCCTAGTGTAATTACTTAAAATATAATTTTAATTAAGTAAAATAATGTTTGATTACTGATTAATTATTCATTTTATTATTACAAACTAAGCCGTTGGATTCAATTAGAATTTAAGTATACAAACTTTCAGGTATTTTAATAAGCTTTTGATTAATTAGTAATTATGTACGTACTGACTAGCTCATATTTTCTTATCGAACGTGTAGGCAATACCTATTTAGTAAAAGGGGCAAAGCATAGCCTCCCTTTAGCGTGTAGCGTGGTAGTTAAGTATGGACCGTGGGGAAATTAATGTAAATATTACTTATTGTATTTTTCGTTTATTTTAGTTTTATAATAATCGTTTTAAACTCATTAGAAACTAAGGAGAAATGTTCTGTAATAAAATAGTTAATAGGAATTCGGAATAATATTGCATTCGTATATAGGTGCATTCAAACCAAAAGAGCATTCGCTGTTCTATCCCCCGTTCTACGAAATCAACCAATTACGTTTTGTTTAACAATAGAATTTCGTAGAGTGGGGGGTTAGAATAGCGAATGTTCGTTTGGTCTGATTGCACCTTATCGGAAATGTACTCGTAGCCTACGAACAAATAAAACATCGAAGCCGCACGCCATATTAAATTGCCTTTCAAAAACGGTCCTGAATTTTAGTTGACAAGTGTCACCCCCTCTTCAAGCAATGGTCGCAGACTCGTAGCTCTGTACGCCACACACCTTAGCGGCCATTGTGAAATCTCACGAGCGCACATCCGATCATTTCTGGTTCGCCATCAATAATGCGAATGTGTTTGTTTTGAGCTATTTGGGTTAATTACAGTCCAATAGGGCATGTGATTTATTCGTGAGAACAATCGGTGACCCGAACGATCCTTATGTATTTGACATCAACGCGCGAAACGCGTACTGGGATCTTAAGGGTTCTGTACCATAATATGGAAAATATGGTACATATATTTTAATACTTACTTATTTTATAACATTTTACATGTGTTTTGTATCTGTAGTGTGTGGTTAACCATCATCACTACATAGTATAAAATAAAGTCACTTTTTCTGTCCCTGTGTCCGTTTGTACGCTTAAATCTTTAAAAGTACGCCACGGATTTTGATGAGATTTTTTTAATAGGTAGAGTAATTCAAGAGGAAGGTTTTTATGTAGGTAAAGTACCCGTGCTAGTTTTCATATAGGCGCTACAATAAAGTTGTTTGTGATGGGAAAGAGAGGCTTATAAATATTTAGTAAAAAAACAGTTGTCTTTAATATATTTTTTGTATTAAATTTAATTTTGATATGTATTTTTCAAGGTATACATGTTACTGTAAAAATACGTTTTTTTTTATACCACGTTGGTGGCAAACAAGCATACGGCCCGCCTGATGGAAAGCAGTCACCTTTGCCTATGGGCGCCTACAACCCCAGGGGTGTCACATGCGCGTTGCCGATCCAATAAATACGTATTTATTATGGGTCCGCTAACATCAGTGATCAGTGATACATTAGGGGAAGTACGTCCAAAATGACACATAGTTTTGTTTTTGTGTCATAACTTTTTTCCTGGTATTTCACAACACTGCCATAGTTTATATCAATAATATTTGGTCCTTCAGTTATCGAAACACATACACACTTCTATCAAAATATCAACCAAAAAAATATTAAAAAATAATTAGCGGAGACTAGTCAAAATTCATTTTGTCCATATGCATCGGACAAAATGACATATTGCTAATGGACTAAATGACACATTACAAAATTATTGCTATAATTCGCAAATGAAACATTTATTTCTTCTTGGATTGATGGTGCATGAAATGTGAACCCAAATTGAACACTTTACACACGACAATCGGTCTTCTCCGGGCTAAGAGTGTGAATGAAGGTTGTTACAAGATATACAAGTGCAGTTTTCTTCATCGCTGTAAGAAACATTAGGAAAATCGTCTTTATCATTAATATCTTCAAACGAGTTCAGTGTCCTTGCATTATTTTATTTACCGGGAGAGCTTTAGGAGGATTTTTGTAGTTCATCAAACATTTGAGGAGCATAAGCCAACACTAAGTATGCCACACACCCTATGTCATTTTGTCCAATTTTATGTATGTCGTTTTGTCCGTATAGCAATTTTAAAAAATAAAAATTTAAAATAAATATGTAAAGGCTTCTTTTTCTAATTGTAAGTTGTGCAATCTAAAGATAAATGATTGCTGCATGAAAAAAAATGGTACATCGAAGGGTATAACACCAAAAAAGATAACATTTGATCAAAAACTTTATAGGCAAGAAAAAAAGTCACAGCGAGTGAATACTTATTTTCCGTCATGCCAACGGCACTAATTAAGTAGATGCGTCCAAAAGTTGCCAGACCATAGAAAACCGTTATAGCTGCATAGTGTCACTGTCAGTTTCGTTTTAAAGTGCGCCAAATTCAAAATAACCCGCATGTGTCGTTTTGTACGTATGTGTCATTTTGGACGTATTTCCCCTACATACTAACCGCGACTTATTTGAAAGCGCCCATTTCACAATGAAACATAATTCATCAGGTCTATTTAACCCGGCAATTAGTAGATATCATCGTATGGGAACAAATTGCGTCAGTAGCAAGTGTGAATGAAACTTAATCCGATTGATACGATCTTGCCGGTTATATCATGAGATATCGCTATTTTGAAACTAAAAAATATGAAGTCGTAAAATAAAACCAATCCAAAATATATCTTGAGATAAATGGTGTATGGTTGAAATCCAGACTAAACTTTGTCGTGTGACGGTCGACTTTTGATCTAGAAGAACCATATTCGGAGCACGTTAAACTGATGAAGTAATTAAATTTTGCGTTTTTTTTCTGCCGTGACATGTGATTGTTGAAGGAACTACCTTTGCGTAATTTTTATTGGAAATTGAAATGCAATTTAGTAAGATATTCCGAGTTTCCAAGAAAACCATAGTTGTATGAAATTGAAATAAATATTACAGGAACAATATCAAAATAATTTTGCAACGAGATATATATTTTTTAAGAATAACAATTTTAAAGGCGTGTAGTTAATGCTTATCCTGACATTGTAATTTAAACTTTAGGTTGAGATACACATACCTACATACAGCCGGAACAAATATTGTCTATAACGTCTATTCCATACATGCCAACCTATACAGGGTGTTTTCAAATTAGTCACGGATACCTTAGGGTATGCATGTGTTCATGATAAGGAATCATTTACTTATGGGACTCATATCGAAAAATCGAAAACAAATTTGAAAACACCTTATATTACGTACAACTCCAATAGGAGGAGGTGTATACATTGCATAACTAAAATTAGACTCTGTTAGTGCAAAGAATGGTAATAACATAAAATTTTAGACAAAACACTTTAGACAAATAATATCTCTCTTATCGAATCCTCAAAAGGAAATTCAGTGGGCGGCTTAACAAACTTTGCTTAAGTTTTGATGTCAGGAGGCTACTGCGAACCATTTCATCCATATTGACTCTCTATCATCCTTGCATCTTCTTTTAGAGAGGCGAACAGTTCAAATTTAGATTTTTTTATATTCGCATCGCTGTCTACCGTGTGAACTCATTTGCAGTGATTTTCTCTCGCGCTAATAAATATATAGGTTGATTTCAAATTGGTAACATAATACTTCATAGAATAATAATCGTTTTATACCTTATAGAAGCCCTCTTTATTTTATTATTATAGTAACTCTACATGTGATTCCTAACACTATTTTAGCAATTACAAATTTTCTTACTTTGAATAGTGTCAAGTACAATCGCTATCAGATATATCGAAGCGTCCAGGGTGCCCACAAACATCTGGGTCGCGTTTTATAAAGTTACAATTTACAATTTCACTGTTTGCCTCACTAACGCACGCACATATTGGCTAAAAAGAGAGGCAAACAGCGAAATTGTAAATTGTAACTTTATAAAACTGATGTCCCCGATGATCTCACCACCACCACCACCTACTATCAACTTTTACTTTCTTATCTCCTCTACCCAAAGGTTGTCTGGAAGAGATCGCTCTTTAGCGATAAGACCGCCTTTTGTTTACCTCTTTCAAACATGTACTTTTATTATTTGTTTTGTATTTGTCTTTGAGGTGCAATAAAGAGTTATTGTATTGTATTGTATTGTATTGATCTCTATTGTCATGGCGTTACAGTGCACGTTCTGATATTTTTGAGCACCCTTGCTGCTTTGCTATATTTGAAGGCGACATGCGTTCATCCTATGTTTGTCTTCATAAAATGTGAGCTTTTTTAGTAAAATGTCCCACTTTGTCGCTTAGCGTATTTATAGAATTTGGGTACTTTTATACAAATGTTATGTATCTTAGACGTTCTTGTAGTATACGACAAAGTATACTTTCCGATGAGACCTTAAAAATACATACTGTTGATTAAATTTGCTCCATGAAGAATCGTCTCAGCGAGAAAGAAGAAACTGAAAATTATTTGTTAAAGTTAAGTACAATGAAAACATTAATTAAATAAAGTAAACTGTTTAACTGTCCATACTTCCATAGGTATAAATATTATTAACCGTATGATTCAATACAGTTGTACAAATACTCCCACAGAATACGTTACATGTAAACGACTTTCAAAGTATCGTCTTACAACGCGCAAGACAACGGTAAATGAGGTGTCAATTACTTTAGATCTTTCCCAACCAAATCAATTTAGGTGCGTCAGATTTGCTTCGAAAGATGATATATTACATTAAAAGACCTTGAATTATTTGATTGAGAAGGATCCTTTACAATACGTTTTGCAATATTATACTTTAACACTAGAGAAGTAGAATTTCACAAAGCATTTGCTTGATTCTTCCGTGGTTCACTTCAATTACTCATCATATTCAATTACTTATAATCCAAAAGCTCCCAACTTCGGTCCATAAGTAAGCCGAATATTTATGATTTGCTGTACCTATACATAGGTATTAGCGCCATTCCCAAACTAAGTAATTGCTACAACCCGATTTAATGGGTGTTTTTTTTGTTCCCATAACAACTTGTATTTATTTTTACTGAGGTTTTGGTTATTGCCATAGACTGACAAGTGAAATAAGAGTGACAGCACAAGAGGGGTTATGAAATTAATACGTATTTCATTTATTTTCAGAATTACTAGCTCTTTCGATCCTTAAATTAAGTATCTCGGATACGTAGTGGCCATTCTGTAATATATTATTTCGATGACCTATTTTCATAATTTCTTTGGCACCGTTCTATTTTTTTAATGATAGTCATAATTTTAAATAGCTAATTTTTTTGTCTGCTTTAGGCAAATTAAGGAAGACTTTGTAACGCATGTTGAATCATGTATCCATAATATGTTTTTTAATATTTGGGCCATATCATATGGCCCAAAAATTAAAAACATATTGCCACATAGAAATTAGAAAATTTTAATTTGGATACACTAACCGGCCTTCCGCCTACGTTCAATGTTGATTAACTAGATATCAAGTAAATAAAAAAAAATGTGTCTCCTCTCCAGTATTATCTAAGTACACATGTTAAATTGAATAAATGTAAGTATCTATCATAAGTGTAATGTTCGCCTGATACCCAAATCTAATGAATATTGGTACATTTATGGAAGATTTAAAAAATTTCAATAAATTTCTCTTCAACGTAAACGACCATATAAATAAATGATTACTGCTAACCACGACGTCGAATAATCATGAAATATTTGATTTTTAATTGACTGAATAATTAGTTTAGTTATCCAGATTTCGATTTTATGCAGCCATTAACAACCATAATATACTTAATTGAAAAGTGGAAGTGAAATGTGAAAGCATTTTTCGTGTTTTTTATTGCTTACTACTGGGCTACTGGATAGCCTATTACTATCTTGATCGATGACCGAAATGAAAGTAAATTTTATTGAAAAACAACATTTTTAGTCCAAAAAGATGTAGAAATAAAGTACTATTTTTTCCTTTGTAAGGATACGTTATAAAGACCAGGAAAAACAAACCATTCCTAACTATGCAAATATGCCTACTTATGAAATTATAAATCATTTATAGTAGTTTTAAAAGGTTTTTATTTTCAAAACTGTTTTAGTTAGTTATTTATTACTACATAACTACGAGTATGACAATATGACGTTTTTACCACACTAGCACTTCTTGTGCATATATGATATTTGTTTGAACTATTTCCGTAGAAGTATAAATATAAAAATATTTTGAAAAATCCTTGCAAATTCACTAGGTACCTACTTTGCGATTTTGTATCAAATCCGCAGTAAGTACTAATTACTCGTACTTTTAAAATGTGGTCTGGTCCAATTACAAAGTTTTGCTCTAAGCACCTTCTTGAAATAATTCTCGAAAAGAAATCCCCTAGTATCACCGGCCTTCAAAACCAAACCCAGTCAACGACCAACAAACATTAACGATGCCATTATCGAATTATTTGTAAATAACAGTGGTCAGAAAAAGTTTTGTCAGAGATTATGATGCCCAGACGCGATTCGCTGTGACATCGTACCGCCCGCAAAGTTGAGAAATCCTCTGACTTACGTGTTTTGATTTTTACTATTACAATATACCTACTTTATTATTTAAAGAGTGTTTCCTGAGTCACTTATAACGTCGCACACACCGTATATATAAGTATTTATTACGTCATACTGGACAACTTTTAGTATGGGGTGAACGCCGAAATCAGGAAGCACCATGTGTTTACACTGTATGCAGTGTGGAGAGATATGTCGGGCACTGGGAGGTAAGCTACCTTCAAATAAATCCTTAAGTTGGTTAATTTACTTAAAGAAGACTGTACTTTATTTTTGAAATGAAACAAAACTGTATTAAAAAAATAAATAATTTTTAAAATTAGTGTGGACACATTTATTTCGGTACATCTTATTTACTTAAGAATTTAAGGTATTTTCCCTCCATGACCCGGATTATCTTTCCACACCTTATTATTATAATTATTATAACGTTACTACTGAAGATTTAATGAATATACTGAAATGATAATAAAATGCGAAATATACCTAGTTTAAAAAATCGAACAGTTTTGCAGTTTCCGTTATGCGCAGGAAACACAATATATTTTCGTTAGGATCACTACTAAAATTTAAAAAAAAATATCGTGCTTCGCAGTTTTTTAAAAAAGTTTGTCTGTAAGCAGTAATTGCATTCAAAATTCACGTCAATTCTAACTAAGTACGGCGAAGCAAACTCGTAGCAGTCGTAGCAGGTGATTGAAATGGGGAGCAATGTTTGAATTTCGATCGATCGATTACAGTGATAGTGGTCGATACCAATCGGTAATATGAACGTTGTACATTGTAAAACCTAGATACCAATTATTTTTAAAATTTACTTGCGTGGTACTTTCCCAATATTCCCATAAAATATGAATAAATTACTTTTAAATTGTAAATTAAAACCACATTATTTACTTATTTGTCATACATAATTGCCTAGTAATAATGTAGGTAAAACTTTTCAAAATCTCACGAAATCACAAACTCTCGTTTAATTCGTAGTCCATTCTGTTTCAAATAATGAGCAAATCTATGTTGAAGTCTCCTTCCTTGCCGCATCCAATTGATTTCTTGTTAGGCAGTAATTGTTTATTAAATTATCGTAGCGAAAGTATGGGCATTGGATGAGTGCTACAATAAAAAAAATCTATATCCGTGTTTAGTGTCTTTTTCAGTCAGCTTATTGCTTAAAAAACGTGTCACTGATACAGATGTAGCTAGTAATATGTTATGTCTTAAAGATTTGTATCAATTATTTGTACTCCTTTTGGTTTCACGAGCTATTACGTATACGTCCCGGTTTTCAATAAGCTTGCGAGAGGATATGGATTCAACACGTCTTTGGAGAAATTTGTTGTGTTGTACATGTACAGTCGACAAAAAAGTCTCCTTTACAGCTCACAAGTGCAAACACGCTGCAAACATGTGCACGTCACGCGACAGCATAAGCGTTCGTTGCAACCGAGTTTCTATGTGTATCGCGCATCCGTGGTAAGATGTTTGCACTTGTGAGCTGTAAAGGAGACTTTTTTGTCGACTGTACACTATTGTACACCCATGCACGGGCACAACAATAGAAATCCGTGAATGGGTCCCAACAGGCATATAGAGGCAATTGTTATTAATGAATGCATTATAACTAATTTTCTTAAACAAAGTTTGTTTTCAAAATATGAAACCAGCTTTTTCTTCCAGTCCCAATGACCTAGTTAAAACCGGTAATTATAGAACTTGACATTTTCTTCGACTGTATTGTATAGAAAACTCATTTTGAAGTTCTTGGCAACTGTCAAGGAATAACTTATAGTGCGTAGCTATTGTAAATAAGCGCATTTTCGTCTTACTTATATCGGTTTGTCGGATTCAGTAGTTAATGTCTTATTGTTCAATGCTTAGTCTATTAGTAACAATTTTTGTAGTCTCGGTTCATGCGTGATATACAGCATTTTACCTAAATTTCATAGCGGCGTGAAATGTACGCGTTTTCCGCCTCTGCTTCTATCCAGGTTAATAGCGACATCTAGGAGAGAAACTGAAACTAATCTGGCTATTTTCTAATATTAGCACCGATTTTCAAGGCCGTATGATAATGTTAGTATGTGAATCACTTTCTTCCTTACGACGCATGTCTAGAACCATGCTTAATAATAGTGTAGGAATATTTAACCTAATTTTCAGATTGTTAAGTCTTGTGAAAAAGGGTAGCAGTTTAATACAAGTGTATAGGTATATAACTATTATAGTAACATCGTTTTTCCAAAATGGCTGGCGAGTTGAACCCGTTTTCACTAGAGCCTATTATATGGAGAACACTATACCTAATACGTTTTCTCAACTTTTGAGGTTTGGGTTGAAGATTCCTAAAAAATGCTTATTTTTATCATAAATTAACCTTATAATTATCATTATGTGATTGCATCGATAGTTTCTTGTCAAAATGGGTAATAGTTAAAAGGTCACTGAGCTATGCTGCGGAGAGACGGACAGACGGACAGACGGACATGGCGAAACTATAAAAAGGTGATTGACCCATGCACTGTCAATATTAATATCAACTAATCGATCTAACGATTGGCCCATTGTTTAAGCGGAAATAGCTAGAAAGTAACTAACAGCAAATGTGTAATACACATACACATAATACCTACACCGCGTTATGATATCTCGTTACTATTATCTCATACCGAGATGTGTTACTGGTCAGAATTAATTGTTTTCTTTGATTGGGTCTGATAACAATTACAATGTGTAGGAGCTAACAGGAAAATTGGGTTATCAGATTTGTGGTTACGTAAGTGACATACTTACTAACTTATTGACTGTTATGACCTAGTTTTTATGGATAAGTGGTATGTTAACAGATTCGCTCTCACTAGTCTACCGCCTTGGGTCATGCTATTCTCTTATTCAGTCCATTAGTGTACCATCGTAGGCTCTGCAGTCACTTATCATTAGGTAAGCCTGAAAAAATTAAGAATAAATAAACGTCAACTCTTGAGTCGAATGATTGGGAAATACATAGGTAGTAGATAATGGTAAAAGTCAAGGACATCCCTTCATAATTTGTAAGTTCCACTACCGGTTACGTTGTTCATAGATCATGATGTCTTAAATCCGATTCAGTTTAGGTTCGATCTGTCAGTTTTTGACAGTTATTCTATGAATCTGACACATCGCGATTCAATTTAGGTCCTAAACTGAATGGCATTAGTAGATCGTGGTAGCCCCCTGTGAAGGCACCTACATACTGAAACATTTCGACCAATTATCGACTTAAATTATGTGAGTAGGTAACCCGTTTGCTAAATATTGAAATAGGTATTATTGAGTTTCACGTTAGTTATAATTGTAAAAGAGTTACGATGGTTGAGATTTTTCCGTTTATCCGGTTTATCGTGACATAACTGTGTCATTTTCACACCTTCTTCACAACACAGTCGACAACGATATAAACGATAAAGCCCCGATCATCATAAGCTCACAGAACGTGTCACAACGATGCACAAGGATCAATCATCATCATAAACTTAAGAGATATTCTCTTGTCGGTGGAGTAACTTCCAGCCCTCTCTATCTTGTGCTAGCACTTTGAGACACTGATACGACACCACACCCGCTCTTTCCATCACTTGGTCCATGTAGCTTCGTCTTGGTCTGCCTCTTCCTCTTCTACCTTCTATCTTGCCCTCAAGGATGGTTTTGAAGAAATGGTCGTGACGAACAAGTCACAAGGATCAATACGTTTACTTTTTTTTTACCGACCGTACATGTAATGTCAATAAATAAAGCCATTAATTCCTTCAATAGCAATTACAGTGCCAGTGGTTTCACTTGACAGGGTTAGTCAACAAATTGGCGAGAAAGCGACCCGCGAAATTATAGTGGCGCGCCTACTGATTCCGTGCGTACGCGCATTTGACATTTTTTGGGGATCTCTATTTACCTTAAGGCGCAGATGTTAAAAGTTCTTACATGTGTAATTTAAAATAGGATTAATTTGGGAAAGTGTAAATAACTTTTTTGACCGTGCTTAAAAAATCAAAATGGGATACTATAATAATTTTCTCTACTAACCATCTACTTAATTAAAAAAAAACATATAAAATTAAGTAAACCCAATCGAGACAAGATGGGATAAAAAATATAGATTTTGTATATTTAACTTTTTTTTAATTTGTACATGCATGAAACTTCAGTAAAGTAAATTATTTGTTGTATATATTTAGTCACACATATACTAATTTTACACCAATCGTCATTGGAAAAAAAAGGAAAACAAACCTAAAAACTTGCATCATTCCAAAATCACGCTTATTTAGAACAAACGGTTTGATTACGAACATAAAATCTTAAACCTTGAGTTCATATATATTTTTAGTCAAAATTATTGATATTTGAGTAATACAGATTTTTTGTATGCATTAGGTTACAAAATCTTTCCTGTGGACATTAAAGTTAAGTTCTATAGGTAGAACCCTAATTTTCTTATTGTACGAAAAGCTTCTGGTTCCTAAGAATTATGTAGTCATTCATAACCTAATTTGCATGTCCCAGAAACGTTAACTTTCGCAATGTCCACAGGAAAAACGCCCGTTTTCGCAAACGCTGTATGATCCATTTATTAGTAGGTATTAATGTAAAAATGCATGCGAACATGTTTCACGATATGTGTCAAAGACGTGAAATGCTATGGAAAGAGAGCCATATTAGTTTTATTTTTAGATTCTAATGAAGATTGGTATACGTCATCATTGTACGTCATTATACAAATACGGAACGTCAAACATTTTTCTTACTGAGCGCAATTAAGTAACAAAATTAGGTACTATTTATTACTAAGTTTTGCACGAAGGCATCATATACCTCACAGCAGTCACAGCTAGCTAACTACCTACTAGCTACACTACGCGTCATAGGAGGAGTCTTGTTGGTATTAGACATTTATTTCTCATATTAGCAAAATGGTTGAATCGGTTGTTATAATTATATAACTGGATTCGGAATTGATCAGGCTTCCGATTTAAATTAAATTTCAAGTGTAGACAAAAATCTATATCGATTGCCTAAGCTTTAACTAGAATCCGCTAATAGTTTGCAAACTTGACTCGATATTCAAATTCAAGATAGCCTCCTCTTAACCATTGAGAATCAATCACGTATGCAGATTATAATGGCGATTTATCGGCCATGTTGTCATTAATAGAAAATGCTTTCTAGCTTAACAAAAATAAACATTCACTTCGTGGCAGCGCCACCCGTTTAACTATATTAGCAAAGCTTGCGTCGCTTAACAAATTTGAAAGTGTTTCAACCGCTGGTACGAAAAAACAAAGACCGAGCTTTCGAACTTGGTCGGATTTTAAAGCATTTCTAGTTCCATGTTTTGCCGCCCGCAAACACAATTTGGCGCATTCGTTCTGTAATCTTGTATGTTGGTTATGCGAATACATTCGCGGATGTATATAATGGAAAGTAATCGTTTAGTTATAACTATAGTAATTGCGATATGATGATGTTAGAATGTAGGTAAATAATTATAATGATACAATATCATAACTTGTATGCGTCATAATAGCGCTTCATACTTAATTAAAATGTGGCAACAAGTTTTAAGGTGATTCTATGAAGGTATTTACCACGAAAATACCATTCCATTCCTACATTGTAACTATTTTGTATTACATAAATTTATACATAACTACATTGTTATATTATTTAGCACACCGGGAGTAGATGTTTTTTTTTAATTACTAAAGGCGTTTTTATTAATTAATGTAAGTACCTACCTACCATTAATTGGAGTTCGAGGCCAACGAAACTACGACAGATGCGTTATTGTCAAATCTGTCAAAGTCTCTTATGTCATTGTCAAATAAAGTTGTCAGGTTTCGACAACCTTTTTGCTATTTAATTTATTTATTTAAAATAATTCCTGATAAAAACATTACATACCTCTGTAATGTTTGTACGCCTTTTTGTTTAATATGGCTGTAACAACTAGGATTTTCTTAAAAACACGTAAATACCCAATAACTTTCTTACACAAATCGACCTAGTCCCACGGTAAGCTCAATTAAGGCTTGTGATGTGGGTACCAACCAAGCGACGATATATATAATAGATAGATACATATAGATACTTAAATACATAGACAGCCATGACCAAGGACCAAATATTTGTGATAAATAATCGCCGGGATTCGAACCCGGAACCTCCAGCTTCGTAGGCAGGGTCACTGCCAACTAGGCTACGGAGGCCGACAAGAGGAGGAGAGGAGGTCATTTCCATGTTAAGTTAGATATTTTTGCCTTAGACTATACAATACAACAATCACCTACCAGCACACCCAGGGCCGGATTTAGGGAGAGGCAACCGTGGCTACAGCCCCGGGGCCTCCACGAAAGAGGGCCCCCCACAATAGAGATTTAGATTTAGATTCACATTAGAGATTAGACTAGTAAACAGTACCTAAGTAAAAAAAAAATTATGCGTTTTTGAGAACTTGACTGAAAAAAATTGTCTACTTTAGAACGTATTGCGAAAACACAAATCAAATTATTAAATAAACTAAATATTTTGATTTGTACTTTTTATTTTTCTCCAGTAGTTACACTACTTAATAATACTATATAAATTACAAATATTAGATGTCATATACCAAAAAAAAAACGACCAAGATCACCTAATGTCCGAGGTGGGGATCGAACCCACGTACTCAGCTTTCGCGGCTGATGCCACCCCTGTACCCCTGGGCCACTCGGTCTTAAGACCCAGGGGTGCAGGCAACAGCCGCGAAAGCTGAGTACGTGGGTTCGATCCCCACCTCGGACATTAGGTGATCTTGGTCGTTTTTCTTTGGTATATGACATCTAATATTTATAATTTGTCTACTTTATTTGGAAAATAGTTGGGGGCCAGGGGACCTCCACTCTTTTGTTGCCCCGAAGCCTCTAAACCTCTAAATCCGGCCCTGAGAACACCACATGATTGGCATCAACAATATTTGTTTATTTGTTTCCGGCTGATTAAGCCAAACACTCGTAATGACCCGGTCACCGAACATAGCTTAGAAAGGTAGCGCACGTAACATTCAATTATAGGGAATTAATAGATGTTAGTCAATAGTCGATACAATGATACGCTAATAAGATCTTCGGAGAAGTATTAGTAAGGTTGATGGCGGATGAATTATATTCATTTGCCAATTTTCGCAATACTTACAATTATTTAGTGAGAATGTCGTAAATGAGAAATAGCTGTACTTGAAATCCCTTTGTTTATTGGCAGGCGCGGATCCAGGGAGGGGGGCAATGGGGCCACTTGCCCCCCTCTTGACACTGGACTTAGGTATGCCCAGGTGCTGTTTCAAGTATAACATACTATCATGTCATAGGGCAATGCCCCCCCCCCCCTCAACAAAGTCCTGGATCCGCGCCTGTTTATTGGGCTCGCTTCTTTTGGATCTCGGTCTTGCATCTCCTAAGTACTGTGTTATATAATGTTTATTAATCAATTAACCAGCTCCCTCCTAATCTTTCGATATAATCGTATGCACGATGAAGCAGCAAAATTATGCCAAGCTGTATGTGTTTATGGCTCCAGTAAAAAAAAAACGAATACTGTGCTAATATGTACATAGGTCCTTCATTTCAAATTTCTACGAAACTATGCAATCAGTAAAATAGTTATTTATGATACACCTGTGGAAAGAAGGTTTTGTTAAGGACGAATGTAGAGTTAGAATAAGCCTACATTTAAACATGTGTACCTTACAACATTTTACAATGCATTATGCGAGGAAAACCAGTTTATCTCAGCAGTACCAACCAGGTCGTGCGGAAAATTACTATGAAAATTCATTCCTGCACACGTGCGGAAAAGTAACACTTTCTATGCGTAAGTTTACCCTTAAAAAGAGCACTACCTGAGCATATGCATTGTAAACAATCTTTTCGAATAGTCGAAAAGTTAAGACCATACTTTTGGTAGCTTACCTGTAATTTGCCTTACTCGTACGTTGCCTACTGACTCTCAGTTATTATTCATAATTAATAATTATTCGTCATATCAAAAAATATCGAATATTGTAGGTACGTGTGACTCAGAATTTCGCTAGAGTTTTATTGGCCATACATGAGGATTTCTGAATGACTCAACCAATTTTCATCTGTGACTAACCGGGAAAACTAAGCCACATAATACAGTGAAACATCTATCCATGAATAGAACCTACCTATTGGTACTTTAGATGTACGATGAAGGAATAAAGATTTATATGCCCTGAGCCTGTGACAATGACAATGCCAGGAGGCATGAAATCATCAAATAGGTTATAGTTCGAGAAATATAAATTTAATGTTTATTTTTACTATAATGTAGGTAGAAAGTTACCAATTCATATTTCACGAACTGTACATATTGATTGTTTACTAATAAAAGGTAAGAAATGGTACAAATCGATTTCTTTGACTGTATAGGAACCTAAATTTTCTACGCTGGGTTGACATAAAATAGAAAATAGTTTATCTTCTAGATAATTCAGTTAAGGTGGAAGTACTAGTGCCCCACGCCACGCTGTACCAATACTTCTCATCATAGCTTGAGTTGTCAGTGATGAGATCAACTATTACCGCATTTGAGCGAATTTCAAAATTAAAAACTTTATTTCAAAATTATTTGCATAATTTTAACAAATGCTAACATTTATTGAGACGGACAGTTAATATTTCGAACTCCCAATATTTGACATTCATTTTTTTTTTATTATTTATTTATTATATCAAAATGTACATTTATTTTTAACATTTGTCCCACAAAACGGTTTACACAGTTTGACTGTGGGATCAGATTTGTACCGAGTGTACCAGAATTGATTTGTACCGAGGTGTCATCTACTGGAACTGCCAGCAAAAGCACATGATTTTTACTGGTACAATCGGATTGACTAAGAAAATATATAATTTTGTCATATTTTGATATTGTAACAAACTCCTCTCATAGAGCATGATTGAGCATGATAATACTTTAGGTAGATTTATAAATGAGCATAATATCGTGATTCGAATAAATATTTTCTGTTAACATATTACGCACTGGTACTTCTATCTTATCTTGTCATATTTTATTCATGTTATCAACACAAATTTAACAAGGAACCTTCAGTTTTCATGATAGGACGGTTACAGATTTGTATCCCATATTATATATTTCAGTTTATTATATTATCGAATCAATTTCATCCAATTTATAGTACAGATTGGCGAGAAAGGGTTCCAGCTAATCTCGTAACGGCAATATCAATCGAGATTTCATAAATAACTGTCACTTCTCTTTATGGACACTAGTTTGGAATGTATCTATCTATTTCCTCCTTTTGATTTATGGAATGCATGAAATGAAGTAAAAAGATAATTCTACCGAGTATGGCAAATAGCTGTAAACTTGAATTAAATGTGCTGCATAAATTATTAACAGGTTGATTTATCTTATTTATTACATATATTTTCAGGAGAAGAAGGCATAGAGGTGTTTACGGAGGATATTTTACAATTATGTATATGGAAATTTTCTGTGGCTGATTTGTGACTTTTGAGTGACCGATTTGGTCCAACAAAAATTATAATGAAAATATGAATGAACACTACTGAGCGCGATAACATAAAAAAACCGGCCAAGAGAATGTAGGACCATGCTCAGTGTAGGGTTCCATAGTTATTTAACAACGGCTGAGACGATTATGTTCGAAATATTTTTTTTTCAATATGGTTAACGTTAGCGCTTGATACGGAAAGCAATCGCGCTTGTATTGCTCTGATGTAAGACTTTTGTATCTAGCAAACACTAATTTGCCTAAACGATACTTGCCAACTCTTGGTAAGCAGGTATGCACCTCCAAAGACCACCACATCTACTTTGATTACATTTAGCAATGTTATCAACATACCTTGTTGTAACGAATTGGTCTGTAGTACGAGCGATTACCTCGTGTTGGTATAACGACCTAGGATTACGTCCATAACTAGGTAATGTATGATTGATGGCCGACTTGTTCGAATAGGTAATTATATTTTATCATCCACTTGACTTTAATCACGTTAAATATTATAGTCACACCGAAGTTAGTAAATAAATATTCTCTTAGTCCACATTCATTCCACCGTAAAAACAAGTTCATGAGGTTATTGTCAGCAATTCGAAGAAAAATCTCGTCTTTTGTACAAACAAAACTGTAAAAACTTATTTTACGGTTTATACGCAAAATCGTAGAAGAACTTTTTACAGTTTTGTGTACCTACTATATACAGTACAAAATAGGAATTTCGTTGAGGAATGCAATTTATAAATGATTTTTTTAGGGGTGATTTCTTAATTTTTGAATCGTAGCATACCTATCAATAGTAGGGGAGCCTATTTAGCATCCTCAAAGAGACCTATTGGATTGCGAAGCCCAGATAATAAGATATAAAGGTAAAATTCACCCTATATTGATACCTAACAAGAGTAACAAGTAATAAATGCTTACACGCTATAAAAATATAACAAGTATTTATTTATCATTCTTATTTATTCTGTAGACAATATTCCCTCATTAGGTACACTTCGGTGTAACATGCGGTGGTATTAAACCAATATATTAACGATCAATTGATAGACGGCCTGCGCGGGCGCAGCGTGGCGGAAGAGCTCTTTCCGACCATTAGCGCTGAGCCCGGTGTCGGCTGCCACACAAACTGTCCGGCAAACACCATAAAAAATATTTATTTATTTATTTAAACTTTATTGCACAAAATGAAAGTACAAATGGCGGACTTAATGCCTTAAGGCATTCTCTACCAGTCAACCACTGGGCCAAAAAGAGAGGTTTGATAGGTGCAGGCTAGAGAATCGTAAAATGAAGTCACAACTATTGCAGTCTAAAAATTACTAACACAAAACAATCTAAAATAAAATAGCCTATTTCTACAGTAAGTTTAATTAGGTTTGTATAGAGAAAAAAAGTCTTCCCGACCGTTAAAGAAGAGCATGATTACGAAGGGCAAAGAAATACCATATGGGTATATGCCTGTACTCGAGGAATTTGTTACTATTTCTGTCGACAAACAAAAAATAATGTTAGTTATGGCGCAGATCGGCTTATGATTTCATATGGAATGTAACAAAAATGTTTAATGGTCCTTTCAGTATCGTGTTTCGTAGCATCCTTTTGTATTGTGTTCCTTTTGTTATTTTGCTTTTTGTGTGTATAACGAATAAATGATTATGTATTTGCAGTTACTCTGACATCCATGTTAAGTGTAATTTTTTTTCCCCACACTAGCTCGGAAACACCTACTTCTCTCACTAATTTCAGTGAGGAAAGTTGCATTTTAATCACTTGTGAGGGAAGTAAATTGACAGATGAACCGTGAAACGTTCAGAACCATGGAACGTCAAACGCTTGTATGGCTATGATTCGCTGATTATTTTTTGAGGGACACCATGAAAATTTTATCATACACCAGATTATTTCATTTATTCAAGATAATAAATTAGATTTTTAGTATTTCATAAAATCCTATCGCAAAATCTTATCATGTTGGACAAAAACCAGATAGTATACTTTTACATTCAGAACGGAACCCGCTAACACTGACGTCTTATACGTCAATGTTGCCAACTTATAAAAAAAATACTCGAATATGTACAGTTTTGTAAGGAAAGTTTCCTATGTAATATCTTACCAAAAAGTAGGCAATTTAAGTTTACCTCACACATTTTTTGAATGATTGATGTTTTAGCTGCCGGATACAGATTTTATACTTAATCATCATAGAAATTTTGACAAATAATTAATGTAGGTAAGTTTTATTGTAATTATAAAAAAATCTAGTCACATATACCTATTAGTCATTTACCAAATTAAGAGTTCTGCCTATTTTTTGGCATATTCTGGACTTAAGTCTAGCACATTTTGAAATTCCGAGTTGGCAACACTACAAGTCTTTTTGCTGTTGTCTAGTTAGTCTAAGTTTTTAGTGCCATGTAGTAGTAATATCATAGTTTCTCTTCCACTGATTTCAACTTAAAAGTCTAAAATATAAGAAAAAAAAAATCAATTTATACAAGTTACAACATTAATTGATCTCATAACTATTATATCGATATTATAGTTAAATACAAAAAAAAAATATTTTGTTATTATAGGTAGTACTAGAAACAACTCTAAGTAATTAAATAAAGACTGATTTGTTGCATCGATTATTTTTTTTACACGTTCGTAGCTGCTTCCTCGCTTTAGTGTGGGGAAAAATGTTGTGTTACACATGGGAGCAAAGTTTGCTTAATTATCGTGCCTTGAAATCCTCGCAACGCTCGAGATTCCATTTTTAAACCACTCGCTTCGTTCGTGGTTCAACTATGGTATCTCTCGCTAGCTCGGGTCTCCATATTGGCACGATGATTAAACAACCACTTTCCTCCCTTGCACAACAAATAACTATTTTCGTATAAACTTTAAATACCTCTTTTTCCTGATAACGATACAATATTGGATGGGACCCTAAACAGATGAAAAATATTTATTTATTTTAACTAACTTATAAGTATACTGTGAAACGTTTTTCAGCAACTTAAGTCATGGCGCTACCATCGCCGCTCATCTCAGGCGGCACAAATATTAGCCATTGATTCTAGCTGTATGTTTGAACCGTTAGAGATTGAAAAAAAAAATCAAAAATTGTTACGTACATAAATCTTCAAGAGGATAACCCTTACGTTTGTATGGTCACCGGATACAGACGGACGCGTTTAAGCCTATATTATTACAACAGTCCGCCGCAGATTGATTATTTTCAGTCACTGCAGGTTGGTGCTTATTGGATTATGGCTGACCCACTGTCCCGATTTACATAACTTATCGTTTATGGAAAACGAAAGTACATACGTCATAAATTCATAATAAATATTTTGACGAGCGATTGAGCAATTGCGGAGTTTACGAATGATGAATGATTATGATTTTCATTCGTTATTTGTTATATTACTTGTAATAATATAAAGTGCTGTTAATGTATGATTTATTATAGCTTGTTTGGTGAAATAGTCATCCATAAACTTACTCGTACAAAGTAACATTATAAGTCGAATCCTGAACTATGATATAGATATCTAGTCTCCCTAAAATTTTTATGTCTCATTATGTCATCGTCGATATCATTATAAATAGCTGCCTTAATTTTAACCAAATATATAGGTATTGATCGACTTATAGGTAGTTCGTGAAATATAAATTGGTAATTTTCTACCTACATCATAGTAAAAATAAACATTCCATTTATATTTCTCGAACTACACCTACTTAAATTGCTTGAGTAACCCGGTTCGCTAAATATTTTAATATCTTATGTCTGTATAAATCTCAATCCTGTATGAATTAACACGTTCCATGTGCAACTAAAATCGATAGTGTCACCTCTCACGTGCAAATTCTCGCACAACAAGCATAACCTGGGAACAGTATTAAAAGTCCGCCAATATCTAATTTTATCAAATTATCACTTTTTACAGCTGATACGTGCGGGTAAGTTAACGTAGCTTAGCTCGTACGTGCAAATTTCGAATTATCCCCCTATTTAAATAGGGTAGTGCATCATATATGCTGCATTCACGTATCATCAATACCTTCAAATACATCACATGTGATGCATGCACAGGGAAGGTGTTAAGATAAGTATTACAGTGAGGAAGTAAGTATTTAACAGTTCATAGGAGGGTCTATTGCCTGAATATTTAAACCGACATAATTCATATTCGTACCTACATAGTTAAGAGTTTTTAATGAAAACACAATTGAACGTCATATTTCATATTTTTTGTGTTACGAAGTCAAATTCTGTGTAGCAACATTTAACCCTTAAAAAAAGGCGACAACTTTGGCGGCAGATAAACCGTACGTGGTTTTCGCTCGCCAGGTGAGCCTTATTGTTATTAGCTTATAAGTGTTTTTAGATAAATAAATAAAAAAAAGCCGTGTGGTGACGGCAGTAAGAATACATTTGTCACCACCCCAACTCCTCCTGCGGGTGTCGTAAGAGTCGACTAAGGGATTGAAGAATCACTGACCATTATTTGATAAAAGATTGATGATCGCGTCAGCAGCGTCATCATAGTGGACACATTCCTGCGATCGCCAATCCGCTTGCCCAGCGTGGCGATTATGGGCATTTACCTCCTAATGCGTTTATACGCATAGTTAATAGGAGAGGCCTACGTCCAGCAGTGGACTATCATAGGCTGATGATGATGATGATATGTAGTGACTTTAGATGCAAGAGGTTTGTCAAATCATGCCACGGTCAAAACACATGCAAGTCATTGAAGTCGTAACGAGTTTCGTGTACTTTGTAATCCCGATTAGGAGAATCATTGCACTGTAAAGGTGCATTTAGACCAAACGAACATTCGCTCATTCTGTCCCACACTCTACGAAATCAACGAATTTCAACGAATCACGTTTTGTATAACGAACGAATTTCGTAGAGTGGGGGATAGAATGAGCGAATGCTCGTTTGCTCTAAGTGCACCTTTAAATGAAAATCTGATATGTTACTGATTAAACACATGCCTACAGTTAATATTAAGATTTACAAGAAATTGCATGTCAGACTTGTTATGTGCAATTTTTGCAAATCTTAATAACTAAGATGATGATAACTTGTGTATATAATCGCGTTTTGTTTCATATCGTGGTTGGACCAGGATAAAAAAAAATTGCGAATATTTACGTGTTGATCATTTTACATTGCTTTATTTAAATATGTAGTACCAGTTATAATCCTAAAATAAAATAAATGCTTCTATGTACAGTCAAAGACAAAATAAGCTGTACACAAAAATGTTCAAAAATATGTCCCAGTGCACTCTAATTCTGTGTAATAAGAACGTCGTAACATATTTATGAGCGGATTCTTTCGATACTTATTTTTGCACTTGACTGTACATCGACATACATGAAATTTTCACGGAATTTGGGATGACTAAAACTATAAATATCTGCAACATGGTGTTATTTCTTAGATGAAATTGACCATAACAGTCGTTTAGAATTAGCACTTACGCGTTTAAAATTATACAACACACTGGCTAAAACTAATCATAACCTTTTTTATGATTTGTGTCTTAATGTTTGAGTCATAATGTTCAAAATTGTACGTCAAATATTATATTAGACATCCTCATAGTAGTAATGTACCCTTTAATTTGCTAAAGTGTAATGTGGCATAATAACATGTAGTATATTTGAGCTGTGAAAAATGCTTCGGCGATTAAGAACGTTTCCTAGAGCTTAAGGCGTTATTTGGGTAATTGTCGTATAATCATATTACGCGAATCGCAATAATAGTGTTGAATTATGACTTAACTAAGAGGTCTCGTGGCTTGTAGGATTGACGTGGCGTGGAAATGGGTAATAATGGGTTAAATCATTCTTAGAAGATGTTATCCAAGACAGATTTTTATTATTTTTTCTACTCCCGTACTTTTATCTGTGATTTACATGGTCGTGAACACACCTTTAAGCCCCTACTTTACAGATGTCAAGATAAGTCTATATTGTCTATTCCCTATAAACGCATTCGGGTTTACACGCAGTGCGTTTTTTGCATTTTACGACACCTCGTGTATACAAGACTTAATGAAATACATGGCAGCCAACCTAATTTTAAATGTCATTTGTTATGAACAGTAAACCATAGAGGATTTTTTTTTTAATTTTGACGTCTCCCGCCCGATCTCGATGATTAATAAAATTGTGTTTGACTAAGAATATTTCTCAAATTTACAATATTATTTGAAAATAAGTGTGTGGTCGTAGAAAAAGTATTGCATGCAAAAATGGCGTCTTTAATAACAATTTTCGGCTACGCCTCAAAACCGACGCCACTCACTTTTTTTGACCTCTCTTAAACAAGGGTTGCATAAAATACTATATTACTCGTATGTTTACTTAAACTTATTTATGGAACACTGGATGCAGGTCGCTTCCAACCGGTGTATGTGGGGGTCCAAAAGTTAGACCTATGGTCACCAGTGGTATGGTAGAAATGATAATGTGAATTTATGCAACGAGTACAGCGGTCCTTGTCTGATTCAGTTATCAGGGATATACGTAATATTCGCACTTGATGATCATTACAATCTTTTGATACAAGATATATTATTATCAGTCTGAAACTAGGTCCAAATTCTATCGTCTAGCAAGTGATGTTTAACGTACAATTAAGGTGTGGGTCATACCTGCGGCGAGTTTACACAATCGTGTCGTTATTGCACATCTCGTAAAACAGAACTTATACTCTTACTAATAAGGTTGAACATCTTAATGAATATATTTAATAGCATTAAATTTAAATGCCTTGCCGGGGTGATATAGTATTAGCCGCGTGCCCAGGCATTGAGTGTCATTTGTCATTCGCAGTTGCTACTCTGAATGACGTATCTGCATCTAAAATAGTAAGCGTAAACGTCATTTTGGATAGGCCGACCAGTAACAGTTTGGAATTATGTCATATGCGATGTGATTCGGCAGAATGAAATGTATGATTTAAGCATAACACAATTTGATTACACATAAACGATTATGTTTGTATAATTTGTTGCTCAATCAATAGAGGTTGTATGTGTTTAATATTATATTTACGTACCTGTTTGATCAGATTCTGAATATTATAATTATAACTATTATAAGTTATACCACTAGCCACTTATTTAACCAATAGCTTAGTACGATACTTATTGCATTTGTGTCCTTAAAGCGTAGACAGATGATTTTTAAAATTGTTTATAGGCATAGCTGCTAGTTACTAATTAATGTGACTTACAAACTTGTAAATAGTTTTTGCATAAAATTATGTCTAAGGCGGACCTCCACGGCTCAATAAACCATACAATTCCATAATTTTTAAAATGTTACAAAGACGTAAGCCGTGGACTTTTGTCTTTCATGCTCACTTGTGTCAGATATGTGACGTAAATGCTAAGTTGTTAATTGTGATCCTATAAATACCTTTCAGAAAAATTAATCTTTCATGGTTATCTGCTGTTATATACGCTAATTTTAGTGCCCCAAAAAAAGGCATGAGTTAGGTTTATTTTCTAGACCAGTCGCCATCAGATATATCGTAGCTTTATCGTTTATTGCCATGACGGTAGAGGCGTGTTTAGATATTTTTGAGCACTCAGGACGGTACGATATATCTGATGGTAACTGTATTAAGTATTATTTATCTATGTGAGTGCCACGAAGCTTGTTTAGAAATCTCGAGCTTGTTAATATTTCCACCCGAGACCTTTTCCTAACCTACAAATGTCCCTTGTAAGTCATGTTTAGCCTCCAGAGACAGAGCGGCCTGAACTTTGACTCGACAGTAATTATTGCAAAACGAATTAAAACCGAGGCGTAAATCAAATCTAGATTTACGATGGTTTCGACATATTTGGCTTAGCTTAGGGTTTATATCGGCGGACTGGCCGCCTTGTTTTGGGATCCTGATATAAAATAAATGCGTTTGGCTAGGTATTGTAGTAGGTCCTAGTTCTATATCTTCCATTTATTTGTCAGCCTCCGTAGCCTAGTTGGTAGTGACCCTGCCTACGGAGCTGGAGGTACCGGTTTCGAATCCCGGCGAGGGCATTATTTGTGTATTTATTTATCACAAATATTTGTTCCTTGGTCATGGCTGTTTATCTATTTAAGTATCTATATGTATTTATCTTTTATATATATCGTCGCCTGGTCGCCATCACAAGCCTTAATTGAGCTTACCGTGGGACTAGGTCTATTTATGTAAGATGTCCCAAGATATTTTTATTTATTTATGGCCCGAAACTAAGACAATCTTTGATGAAGTGGACATTAGATTTTTATTAAAAGATTATATTTCATTTTTTCATTATGTCTGTCTGATAAAATAAATGAAATCTTGCCTAGGGCGTTTATTCCTACTCGGCACGTTACTTATGTGATTCGTCGTTCCCTTGTCACCTTCCCTATTAGTACACCAAACGAAGGAAACTCAGAGGAAAAAACTCGTGTATAAGCGAATTTTGGCACAGTTGTAGGGAGTGGTGTTTTAAACCACATACTAAAAGTACTGGTGGTTAGGGGTGGAGCTAACGGGGGGAGGGGGGTGTAAAGGTCCTTAATTTTAATTTTTCGTAAATAACTCGTAAACCGTGGCTTATGAAATGAAATGAAATGAAATGAAATGAATTTATTAGCACAAAACATAACTTAAATTTATATTACATTAAAAACAGAGATATTGAATTTGTGCCAAAGGGTCCTCACTCAGCTTGTTGTCACGTAGGGCACCGCAGGGCACACTACGCAACGCTGATTTTCAGTGGGGCCCAAGGTATCAGGGATCGGAACCGTTCTCGATTAACCATTTGATATTGTTCTTTAACCGTTATTAATTCCGTTCGTATTAGTAACGGTTAACTACGATAAAGGTTTTGTAGATGAACACAATATTTCTGGTTCACAATATTCAAGATGAACGGAAAAATTCCGTTCTTTGACATAACGGTTTTGACAAGAACATTATATGATTTATATGAAAGAACAAAACTTTTCTGGTTACCGTTACTAGAGATGAACGAAAAATAAAGTTCCGTGAACCATTATTAAACTGTTCGCGATGACGTAAACATGCCGCCACTCGCTCTCTCTTTTCCACGCGAATATAGTTCGTATTTTTATTTCATTTGACTAGCCATTTAGGTGTTTGACGTGTGGTATTGGCCGCATGATGAAAAAGGTTTAAATTGAATTAAGTGAAAGGATGCAATATGTGCTAGCAATTCTGGCGCCTCCTAGCGCCGTCGACGGGAACTTGCCTGGAAATTGGTTACCTGACAACATAGACTTATTAATTTAATAGACCGAGTCTATTATATCTGTGGGTGACGCCAGCAATGCCTGTCAACGATCTTTGTTTGGCTATACTAGTGCACCAAAACCGCAAATAGTAAAAGTGATTAAAATAAAGCTTTTCATGTATATTTCTGTTCGATAAGTGCACGGAATGTGATAAAAGTGATGACTTGTGTGGTTCCATGGTGTAAAAACCGCCAGGGTTACCTGAATGAACAAAATAAAGACATTACGTTTCACCGGTAATTT
Organism: Thaumatotibia leucotreta; assembly: GCA_025490895.1. Lineage (NCBI taxonomy): Eukaryota > Metazoa > Arthropoda > Insecta > Lepidoptera > Tortricidae > Thaumatotibia > Thaumatotibia leucotreta. Next base: position 94,912 of record JALPQI010001391.1, on the reverse strand, counting down.
AGTTTTGACTTGAATTTTAAAATTTCGAACCTTATTAAGGTAAAAGTAACTGAAAATCTTATTCAATATTTGTTGCCGGATACATGTGTGTAGCTTTGTGAATTAACCATTCGTATTTGCATTCGTAATGTAATTATAAATAGTGGGATTCAAATATTTGTATTGCATAGTGTTGTACTTAAGCGATCGATCGTGATATCGATAAATCTATTGATAGCCAACTCAGAAAATGAATCGATGTTTTTAATTTCCAACAGGTTTCCACAGGACACTGAACAAAGGCTAATATGGGTCAAAAATATCAAAAAGGAAGATGACTGGTGCCCTAAAAAGTATTCAAAAATATGCTCCGCACATTTTTAAGCTGTTGTTTCAGGCAAGGGCGTACCCATAAGTGATTACATTCTGACGTAGTACCCACCATATTTGGTAATCATCCAATGTCATGTCAACCAGAAAGTAAAGTAAGTTTAGTTTAATAATGACACTCATGTGATACTTGTGTAGACTGATTAATTATAAAGAAGCCATCATACGAAAATTGTTAGGTATGCTTTAAGGGATGATAAGTTCCGTAAAACATGTTATAATGAGGGTTTTCTGAAATGCCGTTCATCAGGGCGGCAGCACTGAGGCGTCAGGTCCAGAAACTTGTCTAAATTCTCAGAGCGCCTATAGTTTCGTGTTTAAATGATTTGTACAAGTTAATAAAATTATGTAAAAAAATAAAATGACCTTCTTCTAGTTAGTTGTTCTTTGAGGCTAGGTAATTGTGTTTCTTAGCGGGACCTTACCGCTAAGTGGCGCCAACTAGTGGCATACGTTTTAGACAGAACACTTCTTATGACATTTGACATTTTAATTAAAGAAAATATTTCATTAATTTTGTGATTTTATTTTTATCCTAAAGTGTAGATTTAGAAATCATGACATATTAAGGATCGCAGAAGATCGTGATTCTGGGTAGGAAATAAGGTTTATTCGCACTGTTCATCGCTACCTAATTTGGTAAAAATATTATTATTGCCGATAAAAGCATACGATGAAGACTGGACAACACTAATAGTAATGACATTTTATCTAGTCAGGTTGGTAGCATTGTTCAAGAAAAATTAAGAAAATGGAGTCGGTGATATAATTCACGACCGAGTAGAACTACCTTGTTTGTCTCTTTTTCCTTATGGAATACATACTGAGATGGTAAAGGATGACAATAGTTTGTTCAGGTATGTCTTAATACACGGAATCTTCCCTATATTTTATCTGTGCCTGACAACGTGTTGTTGACTGGGCTGTCAATGTTTTTTCCGACATAATGTTCATATTTTAATATATCATTAAAATTAAGTTTTGAGTATCAAGTTAAGCTGAAGTACAATGATCTAACATAGATATGTTTATAATGGTAAGTTGGTGAACTTTCTAATTAGTAGATATTTCTTTCTATGTTAATTTTAAAGTTTAATGAGAAGGAGGTAAGACGGAGGAGTAAGACGCCCGATGTTGGTCTACTACCGGCACCTGTCTTGTAATATCGGCTCGGCTCCTTGGTAAATAAATATATATACTTACTATAATCTGCACTTATTGCATTCATACTCCTAATACCTACGCAGTTATGGGTGCATACCACTCGTCTTGAATAGTCAACATAGTGATAGGTACGATACGTGAATTGCTCAAGAAGACAGTTGCAGTTCCTATTATTTCCCTTAATGGAACCCCGATGCTTGGAGTCGCGTTCTATTGGCGTCAGGTGAGCTTAGCACAACTAGCAATATGGCGTTGCTGGCTACATTCCGCCGGACGCAAAATGACTTTGTCCCACAATTACGCATGTTGTTTTGTTATGAATTCATTATATCGTAACTGTGGAATGTCTTCTCAAAAGGGCTTATTTCCACTTTGTCAATAGAGATAATTTCTCTTATGGAAATATAGAAAAAATAATCCTTATTGCCAGAGTAGAAATAAGCCCTTTTGAAACGACACAAAGCTGAGCTTACACTTGCAAGTTATTGCCGCAAGTTTTGAGACGCAAATCATTATCATCATCAGCCTATGATAGTCCACTGCTGGACGTAGACCTCTCCTATTTACTATGCGTATAGGCGCATTAGGAGGTAAATACCCATAATCGCCACGCTGGGCAAGCGGATTGGCGATCGCAGTAGTATGTCCACTATGATGACTCTGCTGCCCATCATCAATCTTTTATCAAATAATAGTCAGTGACACTTCAATCCCTTAGTCGACTCTTACGACACCCACAGGAGGAGTTGGGGTGGTGACAAAATATACAGGGTGTTTGGTAACCGGATGCAAAGCCGAAAGTAGGAGATAGTCTAGGCCATTTAGAACATTATTAGCCATACTTGTTTTAGACAAATGTTATTAGTTTTTTTTTTATTTAAATTTTAAGATTTTCGGAGAAAACTTCAAAACTTCAGACTAAATCGATAATAGTACTTTTTTTACTGCAGGTAGATTTTTTTTTTGTTTTATTTCGTATTGTGCAATGTCTATCTTACACCAGAAAAGTAATTTGAAACATCTTTGTCTAAAGAAAACAAGTAGACAGCGATTTCAACTTTTAGTTACATGAAAATGCAAATGATTTAAGTGCTTTCAAAGTACGATAAAAAAAAACTAAAATAGCCACCAATTTTCAAACCATTTTAAAAACGTGCTTGGCTTTTACCCTTTTATTTAAGCCATCAAACACGACTGTAGCTACTGTATCTTTGAAAATAAGCCACCAAACCAACTGGGTAGCTAAAATGTTTCACTCTACTTGTGATACTTGTGGTAGTTGTGGTGGCGAATCTGATTATGATTTTACAATAAAACATTGGTTCTGAATAATAAGTTGGCGTTGACTTGACATTTGACTTGTTTTAAAAGGGTTAAGTGTACTGGACAAAACTACCACGTGCAATTTTAACCAACAAAGGCTTGCGGCGGTGAGAGACAAAAGGGACTGATAGCGGCAGGCGGCGAGCGGCGTTAAACAAAGATGATCGGTTTTGTGCTTTATTGTTAAGATAAGCTGATTAGAGTATTTGAGCAAAAACAAGTAATTTAGTCAACAATCATGACTCAAACCATTTTATCTTTGAAAAGGCTACCTGTACTAATAAGAGGGAATGTTTAGGATAAATAAAAACAAAATCATAAAAGATAAGTTATTTATTATTACAATCAACACAAAAATACACATCATCGCTCGTTTTCAAAATGTGACCCGCCGTTTCGAATGCAAGCACGAGCCCGTCTTCTTACTTCTGTGGTTGTTGTCCCGAATATCATTTCATCCCTCATCCTTTCGAACGCCGCTTCTATCCTCTCCCTCAGCTCTTCTACGGTATTAATGACCTCTTCTGTGTAGACTAGCTCCTTAGCTCGGCCCCAAACGAAAAAATCCAATGGTGTCAAATCAGGTGACCGAGCCGGCCAAGGGATTCGTCCGCCTCTGCCGATCCAACCGTCCGGGAAACAGTTATCCAGATGCTCCCTTACAGCCAGAGAGTAATGGGCGGGACAACCGTCGTGTTGAAATGTCACTGCACCGGGCAGCTGGTCTTCGTCAATAAGCCTGGGCAAATCGTTTTGTAAAAATTCCAAATAATTTGCCCCATTTAAATTATTTGGCAAAAAATGTGGCCCAATAAGGACTCTGCCGATGATTCCAGCCCACACATTGACGGAAAACTTTCTTTGGAAGGACACTTGCTTTTTCCAATGTGGATTGTTGTTTTTGTCAGCCCATTGGTGTAGATTGTGGAAATTTGTGATCCCCTCCCGAGAAAATTTCGATTCATCGGTCCAAAGAATGCTTCGTAAAAAACGTCGGTCTTCGATATCCGCATTGAGTAAAACTCTGCAGAAGTCCACTCGGCGTGCAGGATCTCCTTCGTCCAAACCTTGAACTCCGATGCCGTGAAAAGGATATTTTCCCTCGCGTTTCATTGTGTTCCATGCTTTCCATATGGACAAGTTCAGATTACGAGCTACCACTCTGATGCTCGTAGTCGGATCCTCATCAAATGCCTGTAGAACGTCTTCCTCCACTTCAGGGCGATTACGTTCTGGATTCCCTCCACGTTGCACAGCAATACCATTCTCACGTAGCCTTCGGAATGAAGTGTAAAACACTCTCACGTTAGGCAATCTTCGGTTTGGAAAACGCTCTTGGTACATCCGTCGGGCCATTGCTCCATTACTGTCAGCTTTGCAGTACATGTAGATAATGTCGGCGTATTCTTCGTTCGTAAACTCCATGTTTACAATGAAGAAGTCGTAATTACACGTGAAGGAGCGCCTACGGCAGCTACGACTTGACACGGTAAAATTGAGATGACAGCGGGAAATTAAAATACAATGAACGTCTAATCGCAACAGAAGTTGTAACTAAACTAAATTACTTGTTTTTGCACAAATACTCTAATCAGCTTATCTTAACAATAAAGCACAAAACCGATCATCTTTGTTTAACGCCGCTCGCCGCCTGCCGCTATCAGTCCCTTTTGTCTCTCACCGCCGCAAGCCTTTGTTGGTTAAAATTGCACGTGGTAGTTTTGTCCAGTACACTTAACCCTTTTAAAACAAGTCAAATGTCATGTCAACGCCAACTTATTATTCAGAACCAATGTTTTATTGTAAAATCATAATCAGATTCGCCACCACAACTACCACAAGTGTATTACAAGTAGAGTGAAACATTTTAGCTACCCAGTTGGTTTAGGTGACTTATTTTCAAAGATACAGTAGCTACAGTCGTGTTTGATGGCTTAAATAAAAGGGTAAAAGCCAAGCACGTTTTTAAAATGGTTTGAAAATTGGTGGCTATTTTAGTTTTTTTTTATCGTACTTTGAAAGCACTTAAATCATTTGCATTTTCATGTAACTAAAAGTTGAAATCGCTGTCTACTTGTTTTCTTTAGACAAAGATGTTTCAAATTACTTTTCTGGTGTAAGACAGACATTGCACAATACGAAATAAAACAAAAAAAAATCTACCTGCAGTAAAAAAAGTACTATTATCGATTTAGTCTGATATTTTGAAGTTTTCTCCGAAAACCTTAAAATTTAAATTAAAAAAAAACTAATAACATTTGTCTAAGACAAGTATGGCTAATAATGTTCTAAATGGCCTAGACTATCTCCTACTTTCGGCTTTGCATCCGGTTACCAAACACCCTGTATAACATAACGCGCAACGGTATGTTTTCACTCTGGGAAAAGGAAGCCAAGTATCCAAAGGAAATGAAACATTTGAACGTCGAATATTTAATAGTGATTCTTATTATTCATTTTATTTTGACATTTCCAATTATGATTTTAATTTTATTTATGAAAATTCTGACATAGACCATAAATTCGACAAATTGTTTAATGTATTAACATATTATATAGATTTACATTTTCCCGTTAAACGTATATTATCCAAAAAGAAATCGGATGTACCATGGGCAAATGACGAACTATTTAAATATATACAAATTCACCGCGATTTTCATGAAATACGGCGCCAACATCCTAATAACCAGGTCATATCGGATTGCATAGAATATTATTCTAAACTTATAAAGTCTGAGACGTTCCGAGCCCGTCAAAATTATATTGAAACCAAATTGGCGGAGAGCAAAAATCCGTTAAAAGAACTTTGGAAGATAGTCAACGATGAAATTGGATTAAAAAAAAAACCCGCCACTATATCATTAAAAAAGCAAGATGATGATGTATACTTGTCTGATATAGAGATCCCAAACGCCTTAAATTCCCATTTTTTGAACATCGCCACAAAACACGCCGTAAACAGTAATGAAAAAAGGTCCAAACTGTACGTTACTAGACATCTGGGCAGCTCCGAAATTCCTACTTTCAATTTTCCATATATTACAAGAGAGCGTTTAGATAACACAATACGATCAATGTTAAAGACACGAAGCACAGTGGATGTATATGACATATCATTAAATATTATTTTAAGTATATGGCCCATTATATCTGACATATTAGTAGTTTTAATAAATGACATGTTTAAAATAGGTATTTATCCAACTGCACTAAAAACCACAAGAGTGTGTCCGGTGTACAAAGGAAAGGGAGACAGGAATGATGTAAACAATTATAGACCTATAACCATCGTACCTACCATCTCCAAACTGGTGGAATCAATTCTATCGGCGTCCCTAATGGGTCACTTAGAGTCAAATGATTTGCTTACTGATAATCAATATGCCTATAGGCAAAAACGGTCCACTACTATGGCTGCACATAAAATCGTTGACTGTATTATGACTGGTCTGGATGACAGGCATAAAATGGCTGCCATACTGTGTGATCTATCGAAAGCCTTCGATATTATCAACCATAACTTGCTTCTAAGTAAATTAAATCAGTACGGCATAAACGACTCCGCCCTTAAATTGTTTGCATCATTCTTGTCAAACCGTCAACAAGTTGTAAAGATGACCCTTGATGGCCGAAAATGTATCTCGGATTCTGGCTGTATTAACGTGGGCATCCCCCAGGGTTCTGCGACTGGGAATACTTTGTTCTTATTATTTATAAATGACCTTCCAACTGCAATCACTGGGGGTGTTTCCGTGTTATTTGCGGATGACACAACTTCACCACACGGCAAATATTGGTAGGAATTAGTGGCAAATATCTACAACTCTTTTTTTCAAAACTTGCAGGGTCGCGTTTTATAAAGTTACAATTTACAATTTGCCGTTTGTCTCTCTTTCTAGCCAATATATTATGTGCGTGCGTTAGAGAGGCAAACAGCGAAATTGTAAAATGAAACTTTATAAAACGCGACCCAGGTCTAAACTCGGCTTAGCTCGTTACTTCCGCAGTTGTGATCTTGAACTCTATTAACATCGTAGTAAAGTTCAAATTTAAACGAATATTTCTTTGGCGAATGAAAGTATATTTTCTGTTTATCTGTCCATCCGTCTGTCTGTATGTCTGTTTGTTTCTCTGTCTGTCTGATTGTTTGTCCGTCCGTCTATACGGTCGTTTGTTTCCGCAAAGAAACGTGTTTCGACCAGATAGTATTCGAAATTATTGCTTTTACAATTATTCTGGGTGTATTTCTTAGGGTTCTGTAGTAAATTAGAAACCGTCACAGATTCGCCATGTGCATCCACCTGTCTGTCTGTATGTCTGTCTGTATGTTTGTCTGTCTGTCAGTCTGTTTGTCTGTCTGTCTGTATGTCTGTCTGTCCGTCCGTTTGTTTCCTCCAAATTATTGCTTTCTCAATTATTCTGGGTGTAAGTACTTTTTAGGATTCTGTAGTAAATTAGGAACCCTTGCATTTTGCATCCATCCCTCTGTCTGTCTGTCTGTCTGTTTGTAAGTCTGTCTGTCTGGCGGTCTGTCCGTCTGTCTGTCTGTTCATCTGCCGATCTTTCTGTCTGTTTGTTTGTCTCTCTGTCTGTGTGTCTGTCTATCTGAACGGACTGACTATCTGTACGTCCGTCTGTCCGTCCGCTTGTTTCCGCAAAGAAACATATATCGACCGGTTATTACTTGAAATGGTTGCCTTTTCAATTATTCTGGCTGTAAGATATTTTGAGGGTTCTGTAGTAAATTAGGTACCCTTACATTTTCGCCATGTCCGTCTGTCTGTCTGTTCATCTGTCGATCTTTCCGTTCTATCCATCCGTTGTCTGTCTGTTTGTCTGTCGGTCTGTCTGTCTGTGCGTCCGTCTGTCTGCTCGTTTATTTCTGCAAAGAAACATATTTCGACCGGATATTACTTGAAATGTCTGTCTGTCTGTATGTATGTCTGTCTGTTCATCTGTTCATCCCTCTGTCTGTCTGTCTGTCTGTTTGTCTGTCTGTCTGTCTGACGGTCTGTCCGTCTGTCTGTCTGTTCATCTTTCGATCTTTCCGCCCGTCTGTCTGCCTGTCTGTCTGACGGTCTGTCCGTCTGTCTGTCTGTTCATCTGTCGATCTTTCCGTCTGTCTGTCTGTTTGTCTGTTCATCCGTCGATCTTTCTGTCTATCTGTCTGTGTGTCTGTCTATCTGTCTGTCTGTATGTCTGTCTGTCTGTTCATCTGTCCATCCGTCTGTTTGTTTATCTGTCTGTCTGTCTGTCTGTGTGTTTGTATGTCTGTTTGTCTGTCGGTCTGTATGTCTGTCCGTCCGTCTTTCCAACCGTTTATTTCTGCAAAGAAACATATTTCAACCGGATATTATTTAAAATTGTTGCCTTTTCAATTATTCTGGCTGTAAGTACTTTTTACGGTTCTGTAGTAAATTAGGAACCCTTACATTTTCGCCATGTCCGTCTGTCTGTCTGTATGTCTGTCTGTCTGTTCATCTGTCTATCCGTTGTCTGTCTGTTTGTCTGTCGGTCTGTCTGTCTGTCTGTCCGTCCGTCTGTCTGCCCGTTTATTTCTGTAAAGAAACATATTTCGACCGAATATTATTTAAAATTGTTGCCTTTTCAATGATTCTGGCTGTAAGTACTTTTTACGGTTCTGTAGTAAATTAGGAACCCTTACATTTTCGCCATGTCCGTCTGTCTGTCTGTATGTCTGTCTGTCTGTCTGTCTGTCTGTCTGTTCATCTGTCTATCCGCTTTCTGTCTGTTTGTCTATCGGTCTGTCTGTCTGTCTGTCCGTCCGTCTGTCTGCCCGTTTATTTCTGCAAAGAAACATATTTCGTCAGGATATTACTTGAAATGTCTGTCTGTCTGTATGTATGTCTGTCTGTTCATCTGTTCATCCCTCTGTCTGTCTTGTTTGTCTGTCTGTCTATCTGATGGTCTGTCCATCTGTCTGTCTGTTCATCTGTCGATCTTTCCGTCCGTCTGTCTGTCTGTCTGTCTGACGGTCTGTCCGTCTGTCTGTCTGTTCATCTGTCGATCTTTCCGTCCGTCTGTCTGTCTGTCTGTCTGTCCGTCTGTCTGTCTGTTCATCTGTCGTTCTTTCCGTCTGTCTGTCTGTTTGTCTGTTGATCCGTCGTTCTTTCTGTCTTTCTGTCTGTGTGTCTGTCTATCTGTCTGTCTGTATGTCTGTCTGTCTGTTCATCTGTCCATCCGTCTGTTTGTTTATCTGTCTGTCTGTCTGTCTGTGTGTTTGTATGTCTGTTTGTCTGTCGGTCTGTATGTCTGTCCGTCCGTCTTTCCAACCGTTTATTTCTGCAAAGAAACATATTTCAACCGGATATTATTTAAAATTGTTGCCTTTTCAATTATTCTGGCTGTAAGTACTTTTTACGGTTCTGTAGTAAATTAGGAACCCTTACATTTTCGCCATGTCCGTCTGTCTGTCTGTATGTCTGTCTGTCTGTTCATCTGTCTATCCGTTGTCTGTCTGTTTGTCTGTCGGTCTGTCTGTCTGTCTGTTCGTCCGTCTGTCTGCCCGTTTATTTCTGTAAAGAAACATATTTCGACCGAATATTATTTAAAATTGTTGCCTTTTCAATTATTCTGGCTGTAAGTACTTTTTACGGTTCTGTAGTAAATTAGGAACCCTTACATTTTCGCCATGTCCGTCTGTCTGTCTGTATGTCTGTCTGTCTGTCTGTTCATCAGTCTATCCGCTTTCTGTCTGTTTGTCTATCGGTCTGTCTGTCTGTCTGTCCGTCCGTCTGTCTGCCCGTTTATTTCTGCAAAGAAACATATTTCGTCAGGATATTACTTGAAATGTCTGTCTGTCTGTATGTATGTCTGTCTGTTCATCTGTTCATCCCTCTGTCTGTCTGTTTGTCTGTCTGTCTATCTGATGGTCTGTCCATCTGTCTGTCTGTTCATCTGTCGATCTTTCCGTCCGTCTGTCTGTCTGTCTGTCTGACGGTCTGTCTGTCTGTCTGTCTGTTCATCTGTCGATCTTTCCGTCCGTCTGTCTGTCTGTCTGTCTGTCCGTCTGTCTGTCTGTTCATCTGTCGATCTTTCCGTCTGTCTGTCTGTTTGTCTGTTCATCTGTCGATCTTTCTGTCTATCTGTCTGTGTGTCTGTCTATCTGTCTGTCTGTATGTCTGTCTGTCTGTTCATCTGTCCATCCGTCTGTTTGTAAATCTGTCTGTCTGTCTGTCTGTGTGTTTGTATGTCTGTTTGTCTGTCGGTCTGTATGTCTGTCCGTCCGTCTTTCCAACCGTTTATTTCTGCAAAGAAACATATTTCGACCGGATATTATTTAAAATGGTTGCCTTTTCAATTATTCTGGCTGTAATAACTTTTTACGGTTCTGTAGTAAATTAGGAACCCTTATATTTTCGCCATCTCCGTCTGTCTGTCTGTTTGTCTGTCTGTCTGACGGTCTGCCGTCTGTCTGTTTATCTGTCGATCTTTCTGTCTGTCTGTCTGTCTGTCTGTTCATCTGTGGATCTTGTTGTCTATCTATCTGAGTGTCTGTCTGTGTGTCTATGTGTCTGTATGTCTGTCTGTCTGTTCATCTGTCCATCCGTTGTCTGTCTGTTTGTTTGTCTATCGGTCTGTATGTCTGTCCGTCCGTCTGTCTGCCCGTTTATTTCTGCAAAGAAACATATTTCGACCGGATATTACTTGAAATGATTGCCTTTTCAATTATTCTGGGTGTAAGTACTTTTTATGGTTCCGTAGTAAATTAGGAACCCTTACAATTTCGTCATGTCAGTCTGTCTGTCTGTTCGTCCGTCCGTCTGACTGTCTTTCTATCTGTTGGTTAGTCCTTCTTTCCATCCATCTATTCTTGGATCCGTCTAGAAATAGAAATAATTCTTAAAAAACACAAAAAAAAAACAATGTCCAGTAACAAAAAATAAAAATAAATTATGCGTTATTTCCGCAATTGTGATTAAGAACTCTGTTAATAACATTTTAGAATTCAAATTTAAACGAGCTTTTTTGTTACTGGCTGTGAAAGCGTTAACACTTTTTTCGTTAAAAAAAATTTGTTATGATCGGGCATAGTTCAAATAAAAAAATAAAAAACCCTTATAGTTTCGCCATGTCCGTCTGGCCGTCTGTCTGTCCGTTAGTCCGTCTGTCTATCCGTCAGCATACTCTTCTTAACATGGTGCTAGAGTGTGTCAGCGCTCTATCACTCTTCATCTATCGTTTCGTGCGGTAGTCCGTCTGTCTGTCCGCCCATTGCTTAGATCAGTGACCATTTGCAATTAGTTGTAGGTATACATATTAGTTAGGGCTTGTCCATTAATCACGTCATACGATTTTGGTATGTTTTAAACCCCCCCCCAGCCCCCATGGTGATATTTGGTGATATTTTCAGCCAATATCACGTGTATTTTTTTGCCAACTGAAGTAGTCCTTTTAATAACACTTGAATTTACGTACTTGTTTGCCAACTACGAGCTAAATGATCGCGAAGTTTTAAAAAGTATTTTATAAAAAAGTAAAGATTTTTTTACTGGCTATAATGCTGTTCAGCAGATTCGAGAGTGACAAAAAATTACACGTGATTTGTCTGATGACCCCGCCCTCCCCTATGGTGCTAATTGGTGATTTTTTCTTGACCCCCCCATCCCCCTATACAGTATGACGTGATTAATGGACAAGCCCTTAAGCCGGCAAACTCGAATAATAAATATCAAAAAAAAAACTATCCCCTACACGTGAATACAATGTGGGGTATCCGTGAATAGGTATTTCAAAAAGAGTATAGGTTTTTTCCAAATTCACTATTTCGAAAAATATGAAAAATATCTTACATATTTGGCTTAAGGCATGCTGATAGATAATACTAACTGTCCTGAACATAATTGGTCTAGCCAGTTTCGACCAACTACGGAACGCTAATACTGAGCATGGATCGACATGCACTTGGCCGGTTTTTTTCCTCATGCGTTATTTTTAGGGTTTCGTAGTAAACAAAAAACCCTTATAGTTTAGCCATGTCCGTCTGTACGTCTGTCTGTCCGCAGCATAGCTTAGTGGCCGTTAGTACTATAATTTGGTATAGGTACATATTAATTATGCTAACAAAGTGGTAGAATAAAAACTTTGGTGGGCTGTGGGTTTAAAAATAAAACCATTTCGAACGTAATCGGCCCAGCCGTTTTCAAATAACTACGGAACCCTATACTGAGCATGGCCCGACATGGTCTTGGCCGGTTTTTTGATATTGTATTCTCGCCATTTTCCGCAACTCGACATCTAGCGTGCCTATTTTGCGTAATCCCAACGCTGGCCAAATATTTTGCTGCCGCAATATTATAATTACAAGGTTGTATGTTACATTTTTTCATAGTACCGTGAAACTAAGTAGTCAACATTGCCCGCTTTTTTCGGAAATCCTAAAATATCTCAAAAAATTATATGAAACCTTATAAGTTTTTTCTGCTCAGCATGTGCACTGTGATCGTACGAATCGGCTCACATGAAGAAATAATTTTTAGATCATCATTTAGATCAGGTTTTTGTCGTTTTAAGGTGCGTGCAAACCAAAAGAGCATTCGCTGTTCTATCCCCCGCTCTACGAAATCAACCAATCACGTTTTGTGTAACGATCGAATTTCGTAGAGTGGGAGGTTAGAATAGCGAATGTTCTTTTGGTCTGAATGCACCTATAGAAGGCGAGCAAAGTAATCTCGTTCTTGACCAACATTGCCCACCTCAATTTAGTGCTTAAAAATAGCTCGTATGACAATAATACTACGATCACAGAAGGTTTTTGGGCAATTCTACCATTTCATGTTTATAACTCAGGGATAAGTATAAACAATTTTGAGTAAATTGGTTGGGCAATGTTACCTACCCGTTTTCGCTCTTTTTCATACAAGGTCCACTAACGCAATTCGCAAATGCTAGGGTTGTCACTTTTAAGTAGATATCTTGACTAAAGACGTTTAACTTTTGTTCAAAGTATTAATATACTAGTGAAGTAAAACAGTCCAAAATGTATTATTTGTTTTAATGCAATAATAATAAAACCGTTTTTTGAATGGGAATCAAGATAATATTATATTGATATAAATATCAGCCCACTACCGAAGCAGCAGACAACGAAACTGACAATTGAGAGTATAGTTATTGGTTCCGAACATTTTGTACACGTAAAATAAAATAACGGAGTTATAAAAACGTAATTTACTGAAAAAAACATTACCCTCCGCTATTTTCATAAAGTGGTAAAACTTGAAAGTGACAACTGTAGGCTATTTTTCATGATGGGCAATGTTTTCAATGTCCGTTTGCTAAAATACTGGATAAAATTGCCCAAAGCCATAACTTATTTTCTGATTAGCTTTTTCCAATAAAACTACTATCAATGTAATCTACTGTTGTCATTTTATTACAGGTCATGGGTTTTTTTTTTTCATTTAATACTACCCTGTTTTGAGAAATGTATGTCTATATTTTGCCAAGATTTTGCCCGCCAAATAACCAACCTCACTCAAGAAGCTCTAGCAAACAACTAGATGAAGATAGACGCAAAAGTCATACTTGGTGTTGCTTCTTACATAATCTATTTTATACTAAAAATAGTTAGGCCGCCATAAGAATGTAATTTTTTTCTATAATAACCAATTTATTTAAAATTCAAGTTTTGGGCAATATTTCCCCTGGAGGCAAAGTGGGCTAATTTTACGGTAGTAATTCTATGTGTATTTAGCTATATTTTACTGAAACCTGTATCTTAATACCTATAATCAACTAATAGTCTAAAATTCACGATATTACATGGTTCTATGTTGTGGTCATATAACTTACAAGGGCAATAAGGTTCTATGTTTGTTTGATTGATATTATTGTAAGTGGTTATATCATATATAAAATGTACTTAATATTTATAGTCATATACATTGAATTTAGGCTGTGTGGTGCGGCAGTAACAATATATTTGCCACCTACCAAGTTGGAGAACTTTTCCGATGGGTGTTATAAGAGTCGACTAAGGGACGGTGCTACGCTGATCCAATTATTTGAGATGAAGGCAGGGCAGCAGCCTCATCATAATAAACACATTACTGCAATCACCAATCCGTTTGCCCAGCGTGGCTATTATGGGCATTATGTCATTTATGTCCTACCTAATGTACCCATACGCATAAATAAAATAATAGAAGAGGCCCACGTCAAGACCACTGTTACTGTATTAGACTGATGATGTGATATTGAATTTGATAAGAAGGTATCCTTTTACCATTAAAGTGTATTTATCTCATAAAATCATCTATAGGTACTCATATCCATCAGTATAAGCATAATAATCTTATTATAACATCGATCGACCGATCTTTTTATTAGAGAAACGTAGCCTGCATGCATCGTGTCACTTATATAATGGTGTTTCATACTTAATCGCTCAAATCAAACTAATGAGGTGCCGTGTTCCACAGCCTTAGATACCATGGACCCTTTGATATTAAGACACCTGAATGGATGCCTTAGTATACCAGCATAGAAGAAAGTGGAAGATGCCATGCCAGAGGACCTAACCCGCGTATGTGCCAGCCATCCTGGAACCCTTTGATATAGCAAGAATCCTTTTCCCTTTGAGATAGCAGTGATGAGTATTTGTTGCGTTGCAACCTCAGTGCGCAAAAGTACTCGTTATCATCAGATCAGCTGCGATCATATACTCATATGCTGACTCCAGCGGCAGCGGTGAAACGCTGGAATGTGGAAGACCAAGCTAACCACGAATAAATAAATATTAATATATATAGTCTTTTTCCTTTTTTAGTTTTAGTAGGTACACACGCCAACCCAGTTAACTCTATCAAAGATTTCGATTCTGGACCGTGTACGTGTTTCACTTAGTCGATTTGACCAAACTTTGATTCGAAATATAACGCTTATTTTCGAATAGTCATTGCAAATCTCCATAGTACTTTAGCACTACATACATATATATATATATGTATATGTATATATCTGAGAGAAAGCGTTATTCTTCGAATAAAAGTTTGGTGAAACGCAGCCTTAGTTTTATTTTCAGTGACGTCTCAATTGTTTTTTTCTTAAAATCTTGAATTGGTCCCGATCTGTCTTTGTCACCCATTCTTGATTCGTCATTTTAACTGGGGTCAACTATATCAACTTTGGTAATTTGTTGTATTGTCTATTTCATATTGCTCATTTAAGCCTTCGTCAACATCTTCTTTGGGTGTGTTGCTCTAACTACTATCTTGCTATACTATATGCTAACTATAAAAAATTAGTGACACAATCAGAACGGCATCAATTTAAGAACTTGACATACGACGACTGAGTACAGTTCGTGAAATATAAATTGGTAACTTTCTACCTACATTATAGTAAAAATAAACGTTCAATTTATATTTCTCGAACTATACTGTACGCTTAGCACATGATTGCTATGTCAGTATGTTATCGCTACATGTATAGATTTTCTATCTTTTACCAACAATATGAATAAAAGGGAGATGGATAATCTATCTCGCGGCGACATATTGTCGCACTGATCCTGTGCTAAGTTTACTGAGACGAACCATGACGATACCGCTGTCAATACAATTTTTACCTCATCATAACACTAACCTTTTCAATGCCACGGCAAAAACAGCAGCTGTCACTCCATCCACGCCACCAAAGTGCCACAAAGGAATTTGTCAAAAACTATAAGCAAGTGCGACTAGGTCTCTATTGATCTGTGACTTGTATATCGGTCTTTGGCGTTGGAACAGTGTTACCAACATAACCGTTATCGCCGTCCACAAGGTTTGAATTAGATTGGACAATGACTGATATATTGGTAGGTACTGATTAACAATAGAGTTTCAACGCCAAAGACTATTTGTAAGTCACCATCCACAAAATAATATGTAACTATGCACGTGCGTAAAGTTAAAATGTAGCTTTTATAGTTTTACGTGGCGTTGAAAAGGTTGAAGCAAGTCACCAGTCTCACGACTCACCAGTCAGCTATTTGGAATATAGTTGATTTTTGTGGTAAAACATGTTAGTTTATTGGTGTCTGCAAATGACTTTGCATTTATTCGTAACTCTTACACGCATCCAGTCCAATTGCCTTATTCATAAAACATCAAGACACATTAGTTAACTGTGTTGGCGATGAAATGATTATATGAACAGGTTGTGTAGCCAATATGCCAATCGCTAACATTCAGTCGCGAACGAAACTCAACTGTCTTCGTCACACTAATAAGAAAGAGTGACAGAGAGAAAACTACGATACACTACCTGCTCAGCGTAGCGTAGCGATTGGCACCAAAGAGAATAAAATCACTAATTGGCACGTTAGCTAACATAGCTACGGACTCAGATCTATCGACCTCTTTTGAAAAGCAAGTTCAGTTTCTCAAAAGAGGTTGGTGACAGATTGCAAACTCTGAATTAACAAGCAACTCGCAGCTACGCGTCTTTTTTCAATTGTATAGATTAAAAAGAGAAGTGTGGCGGCAAGTTGATGTTAAACACAAGATATGCTAGCCTTGCTATAGGAATTAACGTGACTGTAATCATAACATTACCTCCTGATAACAGTAGGTAAGGACATTTTTTCGCCGCCAATGAATTGATATAACTGATAAAATATATGTTCGTTTAACACTACGAAGCTGATACTTACTTTGTTGAGTTAGTTGTTTACATGCAATTTGTTGCTTGGCGTGTGTTGCTCGCTTTTATTTTTTGACGTGGCGGTGAAAAGGTGAACGAAAAGGTGCCACTTTGTCACTTAAATTGATGGCTTTTCCTTTTGACATAGGATTTAAAACTAATTGGCAGATTGTAGTGTATTGCGTCCTTTTTCCTTAACTACGTTTGGTTATGCGTTTAAATTTGGAACAGATTTTAAATTTCTAGTGGGTCTCTATTCCAGTATACATAAATATTAAAATAGTAAACGACACGAAACGTCATTTCAATACGTTTTCCTTATACAAACCATACGACATTCAATCTCGATTAATCGGAGAATAGGCACCACATGTGATTGTCTATTTGTTCAATTCAATTTTGACAGGAAAACCACTATTATTCCGTTCCCAAGAACACTAAACTTAGCGTTCGCGGCCAAAAACGTTTGAAAGAACATTAACCGTAACGGAAACTTTATAAGAAGAACATGACATGACAGTTCATCTCTTACAACAGAATTAGGAAAACCGTTATTATTCCGTTCGTTGAGAACAGAATCGGCCATTAAGCGTTCCGTCAAAGAACATTAAGAAGTATCGGTTAATGAGAACAAAAACTTTATGATTATGGTTTGGGGTTGACGTATGGTAACGGTTTGAAAATAATAACGGTTTCCGATCCCTGCAAGGTATACAGAGAAGATGGCACTATTTATCTAAGACACCTTGCATAGTTACATTGGGACTATTACTAATGGTATACATTTAAAATTAACTAATTGATACAATACGAATTAAAACTACACTATCATTATAAACATAATTATAGGCAGGATATTATGTTTATTACAATTATTATATACGAGTAGGTATTTATACATTTGTGTGTGGCGTGAGTGCTGTGAGTGTATGTGAGTGAGTATGTATATTTTGTGTAGGTATTTGCTCGATTGCCTATTGAGTGCGTTTTTGCGTAGCAATTAAGAACCGTTTTGTATGGGTTTTAAAAGTGGCTACAGTTTTACAATTTCGGATTGGTGGTGGCAAATCGTTCCAGCACTTGGTGGCAGCAAAACGGAAACTGCCACGGAAGGCAACTGTGCGATGTGGTGGGAATGTTAGACGTGGCGCATGTCTGATAGCACGACTAGAAAAATTCAGTTTGTCATAGAGGTATGCTGGTTTTTTATTCTTTAGTACCCCAAACAATAAGGTGGCAAGATGCAAATGTCTTCGAGAAGACATGTTCATGAGGTCTCGTTCATTTAAAAACGGGGTAATGTGGGTGCGACGGGGGATAGGGAAACAAAACCGTGCACATGCATTTTGAATACGCTGCACCACTTTCTGAGTCCGAGATAACAGTCGCCCGCCATAAACCACATCACCATAGTTAAGTTTAGAGAGCACCAGCGCATCACATAACTTTATACGCATATCAACACACAGATATTTACGAATTCTGTACAATACTTTTAAGCGATAGAAACAGTTACGCATGGTCTCCGATATATGTTTCTCGAATCTAAGACATTCATCAAATATAAGACCTAGATTCCGAGCTTCGGCAACCCTTTCCAAACGAGTACCACCTAAAGAAACCAGCGGGTTAAACGACTCTATGGCAACTATTTGTTTCCGTGTACCTAGCAACATAAATTTTGATTTGGAAGGATTTATCAATAAAGAATTCCGGTCACACCAGTCGCTTATACCTTCCAAGTCTACGTTAAGTTTGACTACAGCCTCCGCTGTTTCGGCTGTTTTGAACGAAATATATAGCTGAATATCATCTGCATACATGTGATAATTACAGTGTTTTATTTGACTGATGACATCTGCGCTGTAAAGACTGAACAGAATTGGTCCCAGTATTGATCCTTGAGGGACCCCACTAGTGACTGGCAATGTTCTAGAGACCAATTCTGTATCATCATCATTGCAAAGTTTTACATACTGTCTACGTTCACTAAGGTAGCTATCAAACCATTTCAAGGTTGTACTATCAAATCCGTAGAACGCCATTTTCGACAAAAGAAGAGTGGTATTTATGGTATCGAATGCACGAGAGAAATCAAGCAATACCAGCAACGTACCTTTGCCTACATCTTGTGCAGCCAGTGCATCATCCACCACATCTGCAAGTGCGGTCGCAGTGCTGTGAGACTTCCTGAAACCCGATTGTTTTCTCGGCAGGATGTTGTTTGCCTCAAGAAAGTCACACAGTTGCATGCTGACTACTTTTTCTATGATTTTCGACATGACTGGAAGTATGCTAATCGGGCGAAGATCTTTGAAGCTATTGGGATTATGTGTTTTGGGAATCGGTTTGACAACGGCAACCTTCCATTGATCAGGGAACATACCAGTCACCAGTGATTTATTAATTACAGCTGTAATTGCTTCTAATGTGGCGGGTAAAGTTAGTGAGATCATATTTATATTAAGACTATCGTCACCTTGTGCATGCGTTTTAATAGACTTTATGATATTAAGTACTAGTGTTTCACTAACAGGTTTGAGGCTAAAAACTTGTGCATCAGTTCTGTTAAATTCGTAATAAGTCAGATAGCAAAAAACGGTCTAGTACATAAGTAATCTACATAAAATTCTCTACAAAAATGGTATACGCATGTTTCCTCTGGGATCAATATGTTATGAGATAAGAAAGCACGAAGATGGACACAATAAAAATAAACACATTTGTTTAAGTAGGTATGGCACATACAGAATGCTCGCGAGCATTCCAAAAGATGTCAATGCTCAATTCCTGACCATATTTAGAGTCTTTAATGTTATATAAAATTTCCTGGATTCGGCTTGGTTTCAGAGATAATCAACCTTTTTTTCGAAATAAGTTTTTCGACGTAACTCATCATAAAACTTCTTTTTGATTACAATGCTACCACAATGTGTTTTAATATTACCACACCTTTTGCCTGGCAATCAAAAAATGGGAATAAACTTGACGAAATAACCAGTCCCTAAAAAAAATATTAAAATAAATAATTTCAACAAATTGTTGTTATGATAAAAAGTACTGGAAATGTCAAAAAGTATTCAAAAAGTCTAAAATAAAAGAGAAAAAATTTTTTTTTTGGTGGTATTTGACATTAGGTTTCATAATATTTTTTGTTTATTTTGATATCTGGAATGCATACTTAAAATTCTTTTGGAATGCTCGGGCCCGGGCGCGCCCTGTATGCTTATTTGTAAAAATAAAATTCCTAATTATCTTCTAAACCTAAAATATTCTCATAATCATCGTCAAAAGATTTTTACTATGCATTCTAGACATCAAAACAAACAAAAATTATTATGAGACCTAATGTCAAATACCACCAAAAAAAATTTTTTTTTTCTTTTTTTTTTGACTTTTTGCATACTTTTTAACATTTCCAGTACTTTGTATCACAACAACAATTTGTTGAAATTATTTATTTTAATATTTTTTTAGGGACTGGTTATTTCGTCAAGTTTATTCCCATTTTTTGATTGCCAGGCAGAAGGTGTGGTAATATTAAAACACATTGTGGTAGCATTGTAATCAAAAAGAAGTTTTATGATGAGTTACGTCGAAAAACTTAATTCGAAAAAAAGGTTGATTATCTCTGAAACCAAGCCGAATCCAGGAAATTTTATATAACATTAAAGACTCTAAATATGGTCATGAATTGAGCATTGAAATCTTTTGGAATGCTCGCGAGCATTCTGTATGTGCCATACCTACTTAAACAAATGTGTTTATTTTTATTGTGTCCAACTTCGGGCTTTCTTATCTCATGACGTATTGATCCCAGAGGAAACATGCGTATACCATTTTTGTAGAGAATTTTATGTAGATTACTTATGTACTAGACTGTTTTTTGCTATAAGCCACGGTTTACGAGTTATTTACGAAAAATTAAAATTAAGGACCTTTACACCCCCCTCCCCCCGTTAGCTCCACCCCTAACCACCAGTACTTTTAGTATGTGGTTTAAAACACCATTCCCTACAACTTTGCCAAAATTAGCTTATACACGAGTTATTTCCCCCGATAGGCAACTTTTGGTCTTCTTTAGGTGGGCTATATGCCAGCAGTAGCGTTGAAAATTTCCGGATTAAATCCCGTTTCTTTCCAAACCGCTGGTTTTTTTCCGGATTTTTTCGAAAAAATCAATGAAAGTTTCCACTATAATTTCCAACTCTAAACCAATGAGAATTAGATCTAATTTTCACTTTTACCAGGATAACGCGATGTCATCGAAGAAAATTCAATTGAAATAGATGGCAAGGAGTGACAGTGACAGTGACATTGATTATTTCTGTAAAACCAGAAAAAACGGTAAAAAATAAAATTTTCATATATTCCCGAACAAAACCATTTGATTTTTTCCGACATTTTCAACGCTAGCCAGCAGTAGGTACATGAATCTGTGGGCATGCCAAGAGGCCCGAAAGGACAACATTGTTGATGGATATGTCTTTGTCACTCCAACGAAGGCATCATTAGAGTGACAGAGAAAAATCCCCGACATTTGTGGATTTTAGTGTTCGCAGTAGGGCCTCAGGCACGTTCTCAAGCCTCAAAATTAGGTATTCCTATTTAGTTACTTACGGATTACGAGTTGCATGAGGTACTAAAAACCATTCTTGAGATGTGTGAGATGTTAAACTATGTAGATTTAATGTGTTGTGCTTTAAATGATAACATTCATTAATGTTAAACATAATACCGACTCATAGAATAATACATTTATTACATACCTACATACATTCTGAAACCAGCGTTAAAAGAAAAATAAATGACAAAAAACGAAATTAAAAGAAAAACTAGTTCTTTATTTTTAACGAGACCCGGAGCATTCAGTTGCTAGTTGTTTATGGAGTTAAAAAAATGCAAATCTGTTCACATCTCCGAGGTTATCCTGTATATGTCATAGTACCTACCTAATACTTATTACATTTAGAGCTATGTTTATTTATAAAATGCATAAAAACGGTAAAAAGTTCGAAATAATCAGTAGATACTTACTCCTAAGAAAAGGGTTAAGTACTTAAAAAGCGTATTTAAGATTTGACTCGGCCATTCAAGCGAAACAAGTTTCTTGTTGACATACTGACCATTCACGTTTTACCGTAAACAAACATTTACGCCGTCTCCTTCACACAAGATTTCTTGACGACTTTTTATCTCTCCTTCGTTTTTAATTCACAGTTACACACAAAGTACCACTATGAAACATCATAGCCTAGAAGAGAAAAAAAACTTGTAATTAGAGTACATAATTTTATATTTTTCATTTTGTCGACGGAATTGATATACATATATAGGTACTCGTGGCAAGTATAAGCTTTTTAGTACCTCAATCAATGTGCTTAACCGTCGACGAACGGATAGACAGACAGCCAATATGGCGATACTGGGTGGATTCTTGACTGCGAAACTCTAAAAACGAGGAATAGACGGAATTAGAAGATAGGTTTCGTTAGGCTGTTTAGTTTTCAAAATTGAACACAATAGTGGGGGTTTACAAATCTCATATTTGTACTGAGCATACTACTACAGGCCTTGTACATCTTTGCAGATGATTTAAACAGCGTCTGTTTGTAAAAAGCAACGTTTTTCGTGGCTAAATAAGCCAATTCGGCACATGCGTCCACATTTGCGACACACAAATGTTGTTGTTGCGCAATCAATCGCAGCCCCCTGGCGAGCATGCCGCTTGTTGCGCTTATTGGCTAATTCTTCAAACCACGCATCGTCGAATTTGCCTATGCCTGTGATCTGTGATCTGTACTGAGCATACACTCGTATAAAACAGGCTGCAATAGGGTCACACAGATATCACTAGATCACAGAATGCAGTAGAAATCAAGTGCATCGATCCAGTATCGATCGTAACTGCGTGAGCAGTGAAACGGCTGCGCGACGCAGGCGCAAGGCGAACCGCCTGCACTGGCCAATGGGGTGTCTT
Source organism: Thaumatotibia leucotreta (assembly GCA_025490895.1). Classification (NCBI taxonomy): domain Eukaryota; kingdom Metazoa; phylum Arthropoda; class Insecta; order Lepidoptera; family Tortricidae; genus Thaumatotibia; species Thaumatotibia leucotreta. The sequence goes on along the minus strand of JALPQI010001391.1, from coordinate 72,423 downwards.
GTCTAAACTCTAATACGAGAGATACGGTATCTACAGGCTTACAGGTGTACACCTACAGAAGTGGTAATTTTTTTTAGTACAGATGGTGCCTTTTTTGGGCTCTAGTGCGAGAAGTGTGTCATTTTACGTCAGGCCCAAAACCTCGGAGGGCTATCTGCATTAAAAAACGTCGTACGAGACAAGTGCATAAACGAAATTCGTAACTCGTGTCGATTTAAAACACTCCCTATCAGTCGTGTTTTAAAACATCGCCACTCGTTTCGAATTTTATGTTTTTCGCACTTGTGTCGTAATGGTTTAAGGTTTAAGGTTTAAGAATTTATTTCTCCAAAAAGAATATTACTTTCACTTAACTTAGAGAAATACAGAACAGTCTTAACTAATACATATAAAGTGTATGAATACAAAGTAAAACTTGATCAAAACAATCAAATTAATATTCTATGAATGTGGGTACAGTGTTCGACGGTACTAACTGATAAGTTACCAGTGCGCTGGCACTGTGATTTTAACTTCAAGTGCGAGGGCAGGTGTAGACCACCATCCAGCGTAACGTGACCGAGAAGTTGATGCGCTGAAGCGTTATTTATGTACTATTTTCAGGTCGAAACTTCGAAGGGCCTGTGCTGAAAAACGTAGAAACACGTGCGAAAATGAAATTAAAAGATAATCCCCTCGGTGGTGTTTTTAACTTATCGTTTCGAACTTCATTTTTTTGCACTTATATCGTATGTATGTACTATTTTATAATAATATCTTAGTGTAATGTAATTGAACGTGTAAATATGAATACGACCCTTCAAAAGAAAAAAAATAGAGGAAAAGGGAAATACTCGTATGTACATAGTGGTTGTGTTGTTTTATAAATAAAAAATGTCAGGCGCATCAATGAAACCTTTGTGAACTAAATAGGATTTCTGCGATGTCCACGTTAGATGATACAATCATGGTGTCAACAGTGCGCGTGCGACAGGTGCAGTGAGCCGACCGGCCCTGCCCTTATGCGCACGCGTCTAACGTCATTTACGAGTAATGGGCCAACTTATTAGCTAAAACATGGGCTATACTTTCAATGCCAGATTAAGACAAGTAGAGAGTGAAGGTGACTACTTTTTTGTAGAATATAGAAATTAAGTAATAAATTATCTTTGACGTCATATCTCGAATGGATAAATTTTAATATGTCAGTCTGAGCAGTGATTATAAATAAATTGTGTATAATTGAAAAGTAAAATTGATGAGAAGGTTGCAAACCTGTACAGAAAAATAGCCAGATATTTGGGGATACGAGGCCTAAATAGTTTCAACCATTGTAATCAGTAATTTTGCATGATTTTACTGTAAATGTTTCGAAGTAAATGTGTGTTATAGTTATAGCCTAGTTGGTAGAGATCCTGCCTACGAAGCTGGAGATTCCAGGATGCTTAGCCAAGTTGCCAATCGCTGACGCTTAGTAGCATGTCGTAGTTTTCCCTCTCTGTCCCTCTTTCATATTAGTGCGACCAAGACAGTTCGCTGCCTTTTGTTTAGATTGGCAACTTGTCTAAGCACCCAGGTTCGATCCCAGCGGCGGGGCCATTATTTATTTATTTATTTATCACAAATATTTGTTACTTGGTCGTGGCTGTGTATGTATTTAAGTACCTATATGTATCAATCTATTATATGTATCGTCGCTTGGTGCCCGCATTACAAGCTTTCATTAAGCTTACCGTGGGACTAGGTTGTTTTGTGTAAGATCTCCCAAAGAATTTATTTATTTATTTATAAACCCTGTCAGGGTATAGCAGGTCACCTTTGAAACTATTAACTAAGTAATATTTAGAGCAAAGACAACCTTCAAATGTACGATAAGTATTATGTTATGTCAATCTGTTATGCATTTGCTATAGTTTTTTGTCATCAAATCGAAGTACAATCAGCATCTCGGACATGTACCCCGGCAATCAGCTTCGTCTTCTTAAGATAGATCTGCCTGCATCTGGTTTTGTAGCTGAATAAATAAAGATACCAAATCACATACAAGGTACGTTGAAGTATATTATGGCTTTCAGTCACAAATATTCGTACCTTACTAATGAACGCATGGTTGTTCGATCTTCATTGATTGGTATAGTTTGGTGTCTTTATTTTATTATTATCAAATCGCTATCGAGAGAGCTATCGACAACAGTCTCGTATTATATTAGTTGGCGGTTACAGCTTGCTAAATTTACTGGTTCAGCACTAGAAATTTACTAGATAGATACTTATGTTTAAGTTGACAAAGGCCACGACTCGGTCACGACGCGACCCGGACTCATGGGAAAGGTCTATTCTGAATCACGAAATTTTGAACGATACTCTTGTTCTATATTGTACATTGTACCTACCTACTACCAAGCAAATGTATTTTATAAATTGGTCAAAAAATATAATAAGTACCTAAAGAGCTAGCTTTTACATAAATATGGATCAATTCGTTCATGAATGCGTTCGGTTAAAATAAAAGTGCCTTTGATGGACAGATAAAAAAGGTAGATCAAAGTAGAAGTGACCAATTGCTATCGAACTACGGAATTATAAAAAAGGTTTAAAAATAAGTAGGTATATTTATAAAATTGCTATGAAATTGGAGGCAAGACCTACAGCCCGCCTGAGTACGCGTAAGCGATCGTCGTAGGTTATGTAGACATTAACAATCCGTGGTGCGCGTTGTCAATTTAAAACCCACCGTAGAACGTTGCCTATACCGTAGACCAAGGGTAATCATCAAAATACATTCCACGGACCGGGAATTTCTGAAACTGTCCTCAGACTTGACTAGCCACTCAATTGCTTTTAGTAAAACTATGGTTAGCAGTCAATCTTATTTTATATAGGAATAAAGCTCATCCAAAATTTCAAAGCAAATCAGTAGCTAGACATATGACTTCTAAGTGGCCTTTTATACTTATTATAACCCAAAGAAGGCCGCAAATGAAGTTGTCTGGTTAATACACACAGAAACAAAACAATAACGCCAGCTTTCGCTTATTTATCAAACTGTACAATATCAGGCAGGCCGTAACTCAAACGGTATCGCTGTTACATTAGTAAGGCTATCTTGACCGGGCGCGGCACTTCTCAGATGAATAAAGACGCTAACATAGTCTACATCCTTCTATTACCTAAAGTAAAGGTATACTGTACTGTATACTGATATGCTGATGCAAAGTTTGGATAAGGAAAAAAATCCCTGTTAACTTTTCAGATTTGTTTAATTTTCATAAAGTTCTCATTTGTAAGGGAATAGAATTATAAGTAAATCTATATCTGAGTTCTTATAAAAATACTATGTAATTAAGAGCTTAATAAAAAAATCACAATTGTTTCCATTGTGTTCGTAAGACAAAATAATGACGTTAAGTTTTGTTTTCGTTAGACCCATCTTCCAAAATTGTAAAAAAAATGTTTTCGTTCTAAAAAAACTTCAATTAAGGTAAGCAAGTTTCGCAGTAGATATTTGATCAAATAACTATCATCTATATATTGCATATCTATGGAAACTATATTATTATTAGCAAGTAAGGTGGAAGTCCTAGAACCCGACGCTGTACCCATACTCGTCATTACAGCTTGAGTTGCCATCGATAAGATAAAATAAACTATTAGGGCATTTAAACGATGATTACATGATTAATGTATGTAAGTACCATTAATGCTTCATATCCCAACTTTGAAATAATTAACTTATATCTAAATTATTTGCATAAATTTAAGACAGGCTGACGGTTATTAGGATTTCCAATGTCCCAATATGCGACATTGAAACTAGTACTGAAGTGACGGCTATTGGCATTTAACGCTTACTCAAACAATGCAGTTGACTAAGAAAATTTGCAATTTTGAGAAAATTTGATATTGTCACCCTATAAAATAAATACTATTTAACAAAACTAAAAAACTCCTCTCCCGAAACACATTACAATACTTTATTTAGATTCATATATGAGAAAAATATCGTGATTCTAATTGAATTTGAAAAACATTGAAAAACATTGTGTTTGGCCTGTAGGTTGATTGGTAGAGAATGCATTATGGAATTAAGTCCGCCTGTTGTATCTGTATTTTTTACTGTGCAATAAAATTTAAAATAAATAAATAGCAACCCTTGTCATGACATTTCTGTAAAATAGTATTTAGAAGGATACTAACCAACCCTTCTTTTTAATCATATTTAGTATTAGCTCTACCACGTGTACGAAATCAATAAAGTGAATTAAGTAAGTGCTAGATTACAAAACTGTAAATATAGCAATATCCATGGTAGTACGTTGCCACAACAAAATATTTTGAAAGCCAATAGACGCATTAACTTTACTTCACCCTGAGAGCAGTTGCACTCGCTCAGTTTTTGAAGGTAGAGCTATAAGCAGTAAAAATGAGATCCTTGAATATGGCCAACGTGATAGTCGTAAATTTCAAGAGTGCCAGTAGCAAAATTTTTAATATTTTATTTTCAATAAAAGTTTTTATGAGTGTTAGATTTATAATGGGTTTTTATCATAATTTTAGTAATAATGTAATATCACAGCGGTTAGTCATTTTATACTGTATCTGTGTGAATATACTGTTCACATATATTTTCATGAAATTGAATCCTATTGCAAGTGGTTATGAACAGTTTAATGAGATATTTGAGCATTTTGTATGCATTATTGCATCAATTTACACCAAAGAGAAATATTTTAAAGACTTCTTGACAAGCATCCGAAGAATTCACTTTATGTCGAAACAGACATCTTCGGACATGGATACTTTCGGGACGAGGATTTTTATTTGTGTAGCGTACTGTAGAATGACGACAGTTTTTTTCATCGGTGGTTTTGAAATATTAATAACTGGTGTAGTAGCGTTTTATAGTCAAGACTTGGTATGTGTACCTGCTGTCTTAATTATGGAATTGTTCAGACATCAAATGAATTTGATTAGATTGTATGCCGAAACAAGCTTGCATGTTGATCAGAACAACATTAGATTAATATTGCGAATAATTAAAAAAATTGTATATCTTTATAAAAACCTGTTTGATATTCTAGAACTACAATTTAAATCTCTAAAATTGATTGTAAGTACCTCATTTACATATTGATGTTAGGTACATCATTTATGGTTATCAATTATTCCAAACGTTAAGTTATTAATTATTCCAAATGCTCATTATTATATTTATACAATCATATTATTTTCAGCTTATTGTTAAATTAGTAACAGCTTTTCGACAAATGTTGTCTTCGGAGTGGTATGATTTTAATAGAATTAGATCTGGAACAGTAAGTATTTGAAAGGTGTAAGTACCTTAGTTACCTACCTACCTTCTTATTATTTCTACTTTTTCTTAAATCCCACCTTACAGTGTCTTAATTTACCCCTATCTCTACTATATTTGAACATTTTTGAAGACTGTTGTATAATTATGCATTACTAGAAATCATTTTACAAGTCTTATCTGTCATTTACGAATTCGTTTACTTTGAAACAAGTTCAGTTAGTCACCTAATAGTAACACTTTGATTTTATTTTTGATACATAGGTTACCTAGTACCTACTTATATTTATAAATAATAACTCACAAATTAACTTATCTATCATGCTAATCTCAATTAAGGCTTGTGCTGTGAGTAGTAACTCAATTATCTAAGTGATGATGATGAGTTATAGATTGTTGTAAGAACTAAGATCCTTCGTAGGCAGGGTCAATAGGTCAGTACCAACTAGACTACGGAGAATGACAAATCTGTTAAGTACTTGAATTTATTATCAAATGAATGACAAGATATAAAATAATAATGTACTCTTTCATTCTTTAATACTACCATGTTAGCATTAAATAATATGAAAGAACATCAAACTGGTAGGTACATTTCGCATGGCGGTGGTAACTGACAGGTTACTTGCTGGTCTCCTGTTCGTTGCCGCCGTGATTTGCGCTCTACTTTTTACTTACGATCAGGTGGAGTGGAGCCAATTTGTTGTGCTAATAAAATTGTATGTCCATACAATACTTCAATTAATAATGTGATTACATTTGTAGATGTATCATCATATAATAGTTAATCCATATATCTTAGAGGTGGTGATGGGAACAATCTTAGGATTCATGGTGCCGATTCTGATTGAAATGGCAAACGGTGAATTGGATAAAATCCAATTTCTTCTAACTAATCGCCTTTTGACTTGCAAAGGTAAAATTGTTAAATTTTGAATAAAAATGTTATGTTCTATTGTTAAGGATTAGGTATTATTATACGGTACTCGTACGGTTTTTTAAGTGATATCTGTTCAAAAATATTTTGATTAATTTATCGCAAAGACATGACTAAATATTCGAAAATAAATTGATGCGTACATTTATTGTACTGGTGATAGTTATATAATGAGTAATGACTAAATATACTCGTAGGTATCAATCGAATCACTAGATAGGGTAGGGTATACCTACCCATACCCTAGCTGCACAAAACCGACGACTGCCAGCGTTAAATAGTTTGTTAAAATCTGTTGTGCGGGAAGTGCGGTCTGGGTAATCTGTAATGTAAGTGCTGGGTAAAGTCGAAAGGCCTGTCAAGAATGTTTGGTGTAAACCGCTAGAGTCGAATCAGATCGAGATTTTGAGTAGAATACACGTGAAAAATAGTACCTTTGTTATATGAAATACCTATGTTAAAATATAGAGGGGACAAATCTAAATAAAATGGCCTAAAACCGAAGTTTATGACCTTCCGAGGAGACGTTCCTCAATTACTTAATAATCTTACTTATCATTTTATCACCGCCAACACAATTAACTGACCAGTCGAGAACCGGAAATGTATTAAAGCTATGTGATCAATTGATCATCAATGGTTATCTATGGTCATGTCCATATCCCTGAGGATGCAGCAGCTGCGGTCGCGCCACTACATGCACTTCAGCTCGTTTGTGGTGCACATGCCGCGCCCGCTGCGGGACACCATCGCGAGTGCAGAGTTCTGGCCGAAGAGCGTCGTGTTTCGGCAGTTTCGAGGCAATTTACCGAATTCTACGCCGGACCAGACGACGCAACGGGGCCACGTCGTTACATCGTCTAAATCAAATTATTTTGAAGTTGTTTTTATGTAAATTTTTGGTTCGCAGTGCCTTAGTTTTTACTGTCATGTTGTGAAACTTATTGGAATAAAAAATAGTGTTTTGTGTGTACAGATCTAGAAGTCCGCTGCGCACTAGAAGACGCACTGGCGTACATGCGCGCGCGCCCGCCGCGCTGCGTCCTCTGCTGCGTGCTGCCCATTGACGCGACCGCGCCGCCCGCCTTCATCGCCGCCGCGACCGACTACTTCGTCCTGATGATATCATTCTTCAAGTCCCAGGCTACACTGCCTACTCAACCCGCTATTGTAGGGACCACAATTGAATATTAGTTTCAAGATTTTTATTACACGAAATAACTACCATTATTTTTAATTGATTCGATGCAAAGTTCGATCCTATTTTGGCCATACCTACTTTTTAGTTGTATAGTCAGACATCGGGTCTCACATATGATTCCATTTAAGTCCATTATTTTATACCTCATTATTTGACCTTGTTTACGCTGTCCATACATAAGTAACTGCAAAATATTTAGTAGTTATTTCAGCTGTCGTGATAATCCCTTATCCTTTGTTCCTCTTCTTAGTTTGAATTAAAAAATACCGCCACCCAGCCTTGAGGCCCATTTTACATACTGCAGGTTTGCAGATATTCCACATGTTTTCGTTGTTTTAATTTTTGTTTATTTTTTTCTGGATATTTTCCAATTTTTACATTTACTTGCCTACATAATCTTGCTAAATTAAGTATTTTCGAGGTTTACCTAACAAATATACTGTGCGATTCCGCACACATACTCGTACTTGCATGACTTAATACTTCTGATTTCACCATTTTGGTTACGGTTCCCTAAAAGGCGTGGTACATTTTTGTACAGAAGCTCGCTTGTGTGGTAGATCTACGATAGAGCTCTTTTAAATAGTTTTCTATTAGGAATATTTAGCATTTTGTACGCACTTGTTTCACTGTTGTATATACTAAGTGCTTGTGCCGTAAATCTTTGTGATAAAACGTACAGACAGGACATTTAGCGATTATTTATGTCCATTATGTGAGTTAAATACCACCTTATCAGCGGAAATGTTAATCGTGAGAGCTAGAGAAGGGACCGTGCGAATTGTGGAACGTTTCGACATGGCACAACCGAGATTGCCCAGTTTTCAGCGAGGTTCTTCTATGGTCCTCGTATGAGGTGGCAAGCAGAGAAATGACAAATCATACAGAGTGCATTAGTGCGAGTAAGTCATACATGATAGGTCGAGTTATGAGCTAATGAGTTGTTTGAGAGGTATGATAAAATTTAAAAAATAATTATCAATCTAGAATTACTTAATACGCTTGTAAACTTATAACTATTTATAAATTTTAGTCACGCCTGAAACCCAAGAGTACGTCAAATGTAAATATTATATGGTGGTAAGCAGCATTCGGGCTGTGTGATGGTAAGCAGCTACTAACTGTAGCCAATGAATGCCATGCCATCTCCAAAGGTCGATTCTCTAAATTAATTTCACTCTATTAGGATCAATGGGTTCCAAGTTAACATAGTAAGTTCTTCCAAGTCCATATAACTAGAATGTGTAATTGTGCATGCTTTCGGACCACCATAATATTAAGCATTTGTATCTATAACGGAATATTACAAAGCATTTGTAGGGTGTCCCAAGACTATGTAACATGAATGAAATTTATCTACTAGTAGATACCTAGTTTATTTTCTTTTTAATAGTGAGTCCATAGCTTATTTCTAATAAGCACTGGAAATCAGAGAATGCTATTCGTTTTTGCTACTCAAATGGATTTGTATAAATATAATTCACTAAAACGAATATAATCCAATATCCGTTCTTGTAAATCTTTCATCACTCGAGCAATTATTGAACAAGTGTTGTGCATCCGCCTGTCGTCCAAAAATAGCACTTATAACATGCATTCCTACGCTAGAATTATTTGAATGCATCTTTATACGAGTATAAATTGTGTTGTGTTACGATTATGGATTATTTCACTGTAGATAATAATCGCATTACAAATTAAACATTTTAAGTGGAAGGACTCTTGTGACTAGATACGAACTTTCAAAAAATAAGGGTACAATTCAATACCATGAAATTTATATAAAAGTAAAGGAATTCACATTGAGTTCTATATATCATTTGTCTAAATTTTAAATTATTCATAATATTAGGTATGAATTATGTATGCCCATACAGACTCTGGTAATGTGGAGAAAGGACATACTCGTGTAACCTTGATATACATTTTCGAATGACTATGATTCCTTTAATAAGTAATGATTACATAGTAAGTACTTTATTCATATTGGCCTCTATTTTAACTGAGAACTGAATATTGGCCCCACGTTGGGCGCCATTCGTAATTACAACAACTGTTTAATTTGATAACAGACCAAAATCTTCTGACGTTATTTCTGTCACAGTGAAACCTCATGAGCTCATGACTAGTGAAGATATTTATCGTCATTCATACTTACGTAGTCGTACTGTTATTAAATTAAGAGAATGATATTTCAGTTAGTCACGGCTATTTCAAAGATTCTGTAAAATATGTTCAGTAGTTATTGCGACGGTAGTTGGGATATGAACGGGACTAGAAAGGTGAGTAAGCGTTTTTTCAAAATAACTTTATTTTCTAGCCAAGTCAACATATTTTAATATTCATATAGTATGTGTTTCATTTATTTAGAAATACGAATCATATTACGATCACATTTAAATAAATTTAAAATTAGAAATTATGGTCTAATTGAATTATGAAGTGTAACTACAGATAATGAAAATAAACGAAGATTTAAATGGTCGCAACACATTTTTTTGTATGATGAATAATAATATCAATGTGTCACGCAGGAATATAAACTTTAATCGAGATTAGAAACTGCAATACACTATTTTACGGGAGGTGCGTGCGTATTAAAAAAAATATGGTAGGTACCTCTTCAGTATTATTTTCCTTGGCAAATGGTAAAAGATATTAATTTTCGCCTAAGACGCTAAAGGAAAACGTTTAGAAATAACCCAAAGCCAATATAATTAGTCATAAAATTTCTTGATCAACAGGTGATTGAATAAGACAAATAATATTTTTATTGCATTTTTTGTCAATCAAAATACGATACTGTATTGTATATGCTAAAACAGATCATAGCTATTTTTATTTTACTCACGAGTCGTGCTTTGACGGAAATCGAATGGACTTCTTTGATATTTCTAAAAGCAGTAAGTGGAGAACCAAAACAAAGCCAGTAGAATAAGCTATTAAACTATAGTGAAATGCCAGATCCTTGAACTATGTAAACAAATTAAGAGGCGTTGCTAGCTCTGAACCCGTTTTAAACGAAATAAAGTTCAACTAAAACGGTCAAAACTATAATATGACTTACCGTGAGAATAGTCCGCCATTTCCTAACCAATGATTTGCAGAACGCTTGACACGCCTCGTGTCGCCGGGTAAGGAAAACTATTATATTATTGCGATTATGAAGTTGCTCAACAGACGCTATTGTTGCCGCCAATAAATTCACTATTGATAGTCATTGCTGATCTAATCTGGAGGTTAAGGGGGCAATAATAAGCCAATGCTGTGACGTTTGTAAACGAGATCACTGACATGGGTATTGGGTAGTTATTAATAAGTTGTCTACCTTCGTAATCTTGTTGATAATATGAAATTTCATTCCCGGCGAGGGTATTTGTTTGTACCTTGGCCATGGACATTTTGTATGTTACTATTTAAGTCTCGAAATTTATCATAATAATAGCCAAAATATTTGTTTAAACCCGACTTCAATCGACTTCTTCAAGATCCCATCATTAGACCCCGACTTGGTACCAACGGGACCATATCAAGTTTATAGGTAGGTAAACAAAGGATTAAAATAGGAATAAAACAAAATTTTTTGACTGCAATATCAAATAAAAAAAAGAAAGAATTATTAAAGCAAAAAAAATTTGGTTGCGTCTCTCCATAATACCTACAAACCGTTTTTTTTAGCGTAAGCGTGTGGGCTATCAATATAGAGGTATTTTAAAATGATATAAAGGTATCTAGAAGACATTTTTCCTTAAAAGAACCGTTTTCGAGTTAATATCAGCTCTCAAAGTTGTGGAAAGTATGTCCCACCTCCATCTACTTTATAAAGTAATAAAATAAAATAAAATTGAGGTAATGCATATGAATAAACTCTTTCAACGATTATTGGTTTGGTCCAAATATCTCTTATTATTTTTGAGATAGGTTGATTTAACTTTAGTTAATGTTTATATTTGCTGCTACGGAATGACTCGCATTCGGCCGGTTTTTATTGGTAAAATTGCAATTCAAAATTGTTTTATAGGAATTTCATAACTATATCGCAGTTCTACACATACATACTAAAAAGCCTTACTTAGTTACATACCAATACACATAAAATGACATACTGGTACTAGCTAAATTATTTAAGCAACTTTGCTCTGAACATAAAATACTACCTAAAAAATTTTAGAAGAGTTGGCACTATTTTACAAGATTTTTATTTTTATCTCATTTGATTGCAGTAATCTCGTACTATTTTCACAGGCCAATAACATTGTTCTCATAAAGTCTTATTATATCCAAGACACTGCCTCATAAACTTTAAACAGTTCAGTGCTCCTCATAACATGCTTTCAAAATCGCTCAACTTAGGGATCCAGACGAACAAAAAGGCAATTTCATAACACTATGCACCCGCTGGCTCATAACAATAAATGAAGAAAACCTCCAGAACCTGATGCCTCTCCCGGACATACTTTTCACGTATGACGTGAATATAATCCAATTCTAGCCCAATCCATTACGTTGCGGCTCGAATGTTTACGCGCGCAACTCTGCTATAGGCAAGCAATGGAAGTCAAAGCAAAATTTGAACCGCAATGCAACGGTGTTATGGTAGAGGAATCTGCAAGTCCAGCACTCACACATCGCCGCCCGTCGCGACGAGAAGGCTTCGATTGCACACTTATTAAAACAACGTCACGCGCCAGTCCGCATCGGGCCGCCGACCGCGACGCTCTCGTCGCACGCCGTCGCGACGCCCCGACATCGCGAAAAAAGTTACACGAAACTTTCATTAAGACTTTCCTTTCAACTAAACTCCCGTTGAATTGAAACTGTCTGCAATTCCCGGAGTATTCCGAGTGACATCTTCTAAAACCGGAATTCGGTGCACTCCGGAACGGGTTTGGTTACCCGTGAGGACGTGAAGTGCTAACTTGATTTTCAGAGTGCTGTGTTCAGTGTCAGTGACTGGGCATTTTATTGTTTCTTCTTAAAGGGATCGAACTGGACTCTATCCCTAGAACAGTTCTTTAAAGGTGGCTGCTAAGCTATCGTGCTGTCAAAAGTTTCAGTAAGTATCATGTTATTATGTCGTTGGATGGACCATCAGTTTCATGATCTTATTTACTAGTTAAGGTGTCTTTCTTTTAGCTTTACCTCCTTCCTGTAGGACAAAATAACCATGCAGGATTATAATTTATAATCTTTTAGTTCTCCACATTCTAAAATATAACCTATCCCAACTACCTAGTAGTCAAGGTATGACGTATTCGGTCTCAATTTTAAATATTATTAATTCTGCAAAAAAATATGTCGGTCAGTAAGCAAAAGGTGGCTGTTTTTATCATTACCTACTACAGTAATAATCAAGATCGTTCATTGCCATATCTTTACCAAGGTGACATAAGTAGGTAGATCTGATAGGATCTCTAAACCCAAATAAATTATTTTGTTCATGTGAGAAATGTTGATATCTTTAGGAATCATAAGTTGGATCTTCAGAAATTCCAATGGTACAAAACCGTGCCGATTTAATTAGCCTCCCCGTTTTTTCTGTGCAGTCAACAAGCAAATTAATTTCTTCACAAGTTGCTCAAAACCGGTCTTGAAGCGTTCCGATAAAAAGTATCAGCAACCTACAAAAAAAAATGACGAGAAATCAAAAAATATCTGTACTGTATTATTAAGCTGGCAATATTTATAACTTGTATAATACAAGTTACAAATATAATACAAGTTGTATTGATTAGTAGGCTTATAGCTGTACCTATGCCTGACATTCGACCTCAACTTTTTGCACCAAAGGAAAGTCCCATACATACAATCTATTTCCAACCGAAACCAGATGTGCAAAAACCGGACGAAAAAACGACTATTGAGCGCTTTGTGATCACAAAAAAAATGCAACCAAGTTTATTATTTTGTACACCAGTACAAAATTCGCTCTCTACAACTGCCATCGTAAGTAATATGGTCTTGATCTTCTATTTGTGTTTGGAGTGAAATGATTCGAAGCGCACTTACTATTGTCAATGAACTTTGTTTGATCCCGCAGACCTCGACTTTTTACAATTTTCAATTGATTCTGATCGCTACTTAGATATGAAGTATCTAATTTTAGATCGTTTACGTTTCATAACTGTATCTGTTTGTTAGTAAATGTGGTAATACTATGATTTCGACCGTTCTGCGAAGGCCGCAGCGATTTATAGTACTCTTCTCGGGTTTATTCAGAGCTGTAAAAAAGTGAGAATTCCCATTTATAGCTTTACTTGCTTTGATTTTGAATTAAAAGGGAACTGATAATTTATTTTGATAGTTGTTTTATGATATTATTATACTCGCAAAGCAGATTCCTTGGTCTATACGTTTAGGTCCAATTGGTTGAATTACAGAAGCAAAAACTGTAGATTTATCAAAATGATTCCAAATTCAGCGAAAATATATTACTTATTGTCCCATGGAAGTCGAACCTATTTTTTCCTATCATCATCATCATCAGTTAAAACATGTCCCGTCACTTATATTTGAGATGTAAAATAGGCAAACGCAACAAAAAAGAGAATCGAACCGTAACACAAAACGTATTAATGATACATATGCATTCTCCTACAATATATGTACAAAGGTATTTAACATTATATGCCATAACTTTATATCATCATGATAAAGTTCTTACCCTGTATCGATAAAGTAAGTAAATATGTAGGTAACATAGTAAATATTTTTAATATGATCATCAGAAAATCCAAACTATTCAGAGGAAGTCAGCCGTAACGGTATCGCGGATACATACAAAAACTTTATCGCCGAAAAAATGATTGTTTTAACCTTCAGCGATTGATCAAAGTTATGACCAATCGATATGGGATATTCATGAACAAAATGTAAAATTGATGAAACAAATTCGGAAGTCGGTCTTCATCTGGTTATTAAATTTATAAAGAAATATCAGTGAAGGTTATTTAGGGGGTTCAGTAAGTTCAGTTGCTAGCTGTAAATTCATTCTGAAATTAACTGCAACGTTGAGTTATTATTTAAGCGTGTGTACCTGTGTACCTATATACTTGTACGTACGTATACCTAAAATTGAAAATGTTTGAATTATTAGTAGCTACGTACAGTATGCAGTGCAGTATTTATGCAGATACAGTAGACCGCAGAAATTAGGTAGGTACATGTTTATCACAATAAAAAGAAGATCTGGTAATCTTAGGACAGGACAAGATAAGTTGTATTACACTCTCGGTCAAAGAATACTGGTCAGGTATAATTTTTCATAGAAAATACTGTAAAACACTGATTTCAAATATATTTTTAAAATGCTTAAAGGATATATTATATGGAATATAATTGTATACCAAAATGTATTGGAATTTTCTTAATTATATTTTTCTAATTTAGTTTAATTCAGGCAAATTGCAGTATAATCTGATGTTAAAAAGGATTTCACCTATCCTGTTAATATTTGAAAACTCTCTTTGAAATCAAACCGCGACTATACATATACCTACCTATAATTTAACTATGAGTAGGCATCTAATCTGTATAAACTAATATACTTTACTATTTGTTCCTATACCTTACACTGACGTTCTGAATTTGTACGAACATATATTGTTAGAGGTCACTGTACGCACATACCTAATATTATTAACCTTATGGATAGTAGTTAATTTTGCGCTTATTTGTAATTCATGCTGTGTACACTTATTTTGGATCTCGTGCTAGCATACAAGCCATTTGATGCCTACTTGTTAAATTCTTAATGCACAATGTCTGTTTTGGTGTACCAAATAAATAAAAATGAAATAAAATATATCAAAATATTTAATAAAAAATTATTTGGTATCTTCAACAAAAAACTGAAAATATTATATCGTAAAGGGAAATAAATGGAATTGACTATATACATATCATAGAGAAAAGACATGGCAATATGGTCAATGGTTTTATTACTACATTTTGTCATGAACAATAAAGAAGTACCTATATTTAAAAAATATTCCATGACGGTAACAATCCCGCAACGGCCCATATAGTAACTCGCATGTGTGACCATTGCAAGCTAAGTACATCATTTGTAGTGTTAATTTTCTATGGGATCCAATTTGCTGGCATCGTTGTAAATAATGACGTTGAATTACGACGCAAATTACTAACATTCAAATTGTACACTCTATGTATGTATTACAAAAGATACGGTTAGATAAATAGTATGAACTATAAACAAGTTAATCTGCATTGAAGCATACATGAATTTCTAGTTATTCATCCGTGGATTGTCCCAGCGTTTTTTGGCAGCCATCTGATTTTACGATAGTGTCGTGTCCACGAAGTGTCCCGACGTTTAGTTTTACATGGAGATTATCTCTAGAGATAACTGTGTGTTATGTCATACGTGAGAGTAAATGGGATTAAACTCACGCGCATTGATTCATCTGTTAGTTGACTTTTTGTAGTCGTATTCATTAAAAACATGCGGTATTCAACATTTTACTTCTGCAATGTCTAAAGTAAATTAAAAAACTCGACGCGTTTGCGACTTACGCACAGTCTATGATTAATATTAGTTTTATTACAATATTATTTATGTCACTCTAATTGTAGCCTTTTGGATGAAGTTTACATTTAAGGATTAACATTCAAGCGCAATGTACCGAGTGTTCATTGCAAATGTAATTTGCGTCATATTAAACATTTTGGAACTTATGGCTTAAAACCGTGATAGACCTAGTTGCCTACATAACCACCGATTAAATTACTGATATTATAACTAATCTAGATGACACATGTGCGTATTTGTAGCGTACAGGACACTGCAAATTTCTCTCGTTAAGATTACCGTGTTAGGATGTCACACGACTAGACACTTTCTTTTTGTTTCAACTGCTTAGTTCTGTTATTGTTTTTTATCTACTGTGATCATTCATTTGAATATTCAGCTATCATTGTAGATACTCAGTCTATCGGACTTCAACAAGTTTAATCTTATCATTTATAAGTATGCAGGATTCAAAACATCAATCACGTTCTGATGCAACATTTGACAAATTGTTTGAGCTTATAACTATTTACTCCCAATTATGCGCCACAATACTAGATCAAATATTAGCTTCAACCTTGTGCTTATTATATGCCTTGTAATGGCATGCATATTGGCTAACGTTTGTCAACTTTATTGCTACGTATTACATGTATTGATGTACTTGGTGCCTTGACACACACGTAAGTGTGAACCTTCGAATGCTGATTGCCACGCCTTGACTTTGTGCCATCTTCGTGATGGGTGAGCCCATAAATTTAGAAGATAATATTTTAAGCGTGGCCCATTCAATTAACTATCATACCTACATGTTTCTGTATGTTATTCTTGATTCTTAAGTTGCAAATTTAACTAGGAAACTAATTAAATTAGGCAAGGAGCAATATCCAAGTTTTTATAGCCTTTTTATTTATTAGAAATATGTTCGTAAATTATTAAAATTAGAACCGAAATTATTTTTTATTACTTTAAAATTTCGGTTAATAACCGGTTTCCTTGCATTTCGAAGCTGGTGGAATTCATAAAATGTAAAAAGTGACATCTTGATTGTATTCCATGTCATCGACGCATCGCAATATCATGCCAGGCTTGAATTCTTGTACAAAGATATGACCAAGGTTGCTCAAAGTCTAGGTCGTCATTAGCGTAAATTATTGTGCTTTGCTTTATTATTATCTCATTGGGCATGTGTGGCCTTCCTGTCGTTTGGATGACGAGCAAATATTGACCGATGGACGGACAGCTGTTCACGCTAAGAACTTGAATGAGTATTATTGTTTGACTTGATAGAATTGTGTCGAGGTCTCGTGATACTTAGATGGATTTTTGAGTTAAAATTATTTATGTTCTATAATATAAATTAACTTACTTAGTATAAAAAAACGATTAAAGTTTTAGTTGTGTGTAAATACCTAAGTATAGTTAAGTACATGACTAAAAGGAACTATCACAATTTATCTTTTAAAATTAATATGTACTATCTTATTTAATATCATTTTATGTACGTAGATACTTAAGTGTCATTTCCCGTGGCAAGACATGGTTAGTTATTAGATATATAACTAAATTACTTAAAACAGTACCTGGCCAATTGACCTTTCTATTACAAATCGATGAATGAATCTCACACTTATTCAGTCGATTTAGATCAGGGTGAGGTTTAATTTGTTTTAAAATTAACCATGCAGCCTCTAATTGTGAATGCACCGTTGTACTTTTCGTTTACCAAATTAGCTATGCGTTGGTTTTCTAGGTGCATTCTTAAGAGCCAGCCGTACTGTTATCTTGGTTGTTTACATTGAGGTCTCTGGTGGGTCCAATTATAGTTGGTTTCCCGCTTGGTTAGCGCCTCTCTGACCGACTTCGGTAAGAAGGTCGTGAACTAAGGGCCAGGATGATTTGTTTGCAAACCTTTTTGTTTCGTCATATTTGTTTTTCACACTCTTCAAGATCACGGTCTTGTTTCCTTCGCTTACTTACATACTCTTTTTCGTATCCTTCAAAAACTCTTCGTACAGCTCGTACTGAGGCGGTCGGCGATCAGAAAGTAAAGTGACGCTAATCTTTAGAAGCCATTTCTTGCTTTGTTGTTGGTAAGCTTTTGGCCTTGGATCTATTAACTTAGGATACAAAATGATTGATCTTAAATGCATGTTTTACGTTTGTCTGTCACGTGCGATCATTCAATCATGAATCATTGTGTCTGGAACGGGATAATAAATTGAATTGTTTGCAAAACGCGAATCAAATTCTTCGTAGGCACTAGATGTAGGATTCTCGTAGGTATTTTGTTCGATGTTGAGTAAAACGCACTTTTTCCCTCAGTCGTCATCATTCCGTTTTATCAATTCTTGCTAATTAACATTCCATTACTGTATAGGTAGGCTGATATTTTTCACAACCTTCGTTAACACATATATGTAATTTACTAAATGATGTAGTCATCTTTACGAACCAAGGCCCAAGGTAAAGTATACATACGAATGGTCACAACATACCTACCTTATTTATCACTCCACTATGGACACGGCTAGACCAAAAAGTACTGATGACGTTATTATTCTAATAGCAGGTATTCCTTGTCACTGATAAGAATAATGATGATGTTCTGACAATAAATGAACGTTATTGCTTAACAATTCTGTATTGAAAAAGATCAGTTGTCGTCTTGTATTATATATCTTAATGTCACTTTTTTGCATGATAATGCATTAAATTACAACAGTGTCAATGTTAAAAGAACATACCTGTTTATTGATTGTATTTAAATCAGACAAAGCTAGTCTGTCTGTTATATTTTGTAGGTACCAGCGTACCTTGTGCTTATTTCGCATATATTTGTTTAGGTACTGAATAACTAGCTATACTTTAGGTTTTGCACTTTTCTATAGAAATATTATCTTGGTTTATAATAATTACCTTAATACTGTATTACCAATCTGTTTAAATTTGGTGCAATAGCGAGATGGGAACGGAATATGCAGAACGGCTTCTTTGAAAAATTACGAAAATATCGAGTTAAACTTTATCAACTAAAAATAAACCTAACAGTTTAGACCAGATCAATCAGATTGCCGTAACAAAGTGTTGGTTAAGTCACCGTCAAACGTAACAATCTAACAGTAAAGAGAAAAGAAATCTGTTTCACTTTCATTTGGGATCGTTTTCAATACCAAGGTCACACCTACACTTATCATTCGATCTCCCTTGCATGCTCATTAGATGCCTATCTGGCTTTCTTTCTGCATGTCATATCTTTCAAAGGTAATTCATGTTTGAGATAAATTCAGTCAATGATCAGAAATTAGACATTCGCTTTCATGGACGGTCACAATTTGTGATAATTATTAAATCGTCATGACTTTTGATTAATCTATGTAATTAATTATATTGTGATCTCCATTCCTTTTTTTAAAAAAAGCTGTCCATGAAATTAATAATTTAACTATCAAACACCTATAGAGAATACTGTACCCAACAAATAAGTACCGGGCCAGCGTAGGGCTACACAAAATAGGCTCGTTTGATGCCTAGTTGTAGAAAAATGACAAGGATATAATTCAATTTCAAAAAAGTCTCAATTATGACTTAGGTATTTACTGGGTACAGAGAACGGAGGAAAGTATTAACGAAGGTATTGTATCGAAATATCGCCATTAGTTCCACCCAGATTTGCTGGCAGCTACAACCTTTATTGCGGTTCTCTATCGCTTCCCTTTCTCCGTTAATATACAATGGAACGTCACCTATTGCTTGTTCAATCCATTAAATTTAGATAATAACTATCTAGAGAGAGAAGTGTAAGTGATGGTACTAGTAGTGTTGATATTGTAATTTTTATTCCTCATCTTTGTTATTGCTAGCCAGGACCATAACTGTAACAACGGTCATTATAACCTAGCCTACTATTACCGCACGGTTGAATTCAATTGGACCGCTATAAGCTGAACTCGATTTGCATAGTGCTTCAAACAAGGATAGTGACTGCGTAATTGAATGTGTCGGTGTAAAACTATGAGCTTGCGATAGAATCACTGTACCTGGTATACACTGTTTACCTTACGTGCGTAATAACTGGGGTTTGGTCAGATTCAGTTTTATTTGATACCTAGTTGCAGTTGTGTAACGTAATACTTAATCTATTAGCTTTGGCAATATTACTTGTAGATGCGATGCCTACCTGGCTATGAAGAAAGCGTGATTACATTTGGTAGATTAGATTAAATATACAATACTAAATACTATTTCAAACTATGCATTTAAGGTAAATTGATAGATATGTATATCTAAATGCAAATTGCATGTAGTCGGGACTTACTTAGTACTTTGGATACTTAATTTTGTACTAGGTAGGTATAGTGTTCGATGTTCCAGATAGTATGTATTCCTAATGATATTCTTCGAGGGGACATTCAATCAATACAATAGACGGAGTGTGGCATCGATTATTTACTGCTGTACCCAGAACGAGACGACGGTGCATTAGGGGTAGGGCTGCCAACTGTCCCGCTATATGCGGGACGTCCCGTTTCTGGGGCCCTAAAGCATGCGTCCCGCAAAGGGTTCGCGCGGGACGCCGATTGTCCCGCTTTTCAGGAAATACTAAACTGGAAATACTAAAATAATAATATGAATATGTAAATGAGAGCAATTTAAGATTGCGTTATGTTAATTTGAATGTACCGCGACGTCCGCGGCTATAGCCTGCGAGCACCGTGCACTGAACGTATATACTGCCAAAATATGAATGATTGCGATGGGTATGTTAGGTGTATCTAAATCGAACCGATCTGAAATTAATGATTGTTTTTTAATGTAATTGTCATGATAATTTGTAATAGATGTTTCTAAAGTTATGTAACTTTATGCTTTTAGTTTAGGGTACCTCAAAAAGAAAAGACCGAACCCTTAAAATCCTATAATATCGCTTGTCTGCCTGTCAGTCCGTCTGTTACAGCCGATTTGCTCCGAAGCTACTGGACCGATTGAGGTGGAATTTGGTACACATGTGTAAGTTGGTGACCCAACGATGGTCGTGGAACGTTAATTAATGAATTTCTAATATAAGGGCTGCTTTAGAAAAATGTGAAATAAAAAAAAGTGTCTTAGTGAGAGGATTTTTATTTTATTATTTGAGACATGCAAATAACATTGAAGTTATTTAAATAATAGGCGGAAAGAACCACCCCCATTCTCCGACACTACAGTGCTTAAATTTGGCAAAAATTACAGAAAATAATTCCTTACGTAGGTACGTATCTAGTAGTTTACAGAAAAACCGGTAGTCTGTAATTTTTTTTATATTTCGTGTTACGGAACCCTTTGTGTAAGAGTTTGACTCGCACTTGGCCGGTTTTTATCATTTAATACACTTTCGTGCTTGTGTCCCGCATGTTATAGCCAAGTCCCGCAATTTATTCGTGAATGTACCGCATGTCTGTGATTTTTGGTTGGCAGCCCTAATTAGGGGTGACTTTGGGGTGTCTATTAAGGGCTTTCTTCTTAAAATGCCCTCCCTAAAGACTGCTCAATGCGCCCTTCACACAATATTAAGATGAATGAATATTTATTAGGAAACCAGATTCTTTTGATAATCCATCTGTCAATTACCGATACGTAAACAGACTATTTGCAGTGCGTAACATGCTTTAGGTATCGCATAGATGGTATAGGCAAAAAAACGTAAGTAAATAAGTTATTTTAGTTAGTCGAGACCTTATCAAAAGAGACAATACATATTTACAATGCAACTACATACAACAGCAGCTTCTCTTAACTTTTTCATCTGATGATTTTTCACCTTACATACAACACAAGTAAAAAGTAGGTATAACCCTACTTTTGGTAGGCGTATGAAATAAAAAAAATACCTAGAACAGATACGAGAACTTCCCTCCGGTCGACATTGGCCACTTCCTAATTTGTATCTTTCCAAACTTGTCCAATTCCTAATTCGTCCACTCCAACATCGTCCTTTTTCTGAATTGTCACTTTATACATTCCAAAATTGACTACTTCCTAAACAGTCATTTCCCTATTCGTATTTTCCTAACATGTCCATTCCCAGAATCGCTAACTTCCCAATTTGTCCACTCTTACAGCGTCCTTTTCTTTGATAGTCAGTTCCCTATAAGGTACATGTCATTTGATTTATTAAGTTATTATTATTATATTAGCTTATTGTGTCCCACTGCTGGGCAAAGGCCTCCCCCTCTTCTTCCATTCTTCTCGGTCCTGTGCAACCTCCGGCCAATCTCTTAAAAAGGAGTCTAAGTTATCCCGCCATCGCCGACGGGGTCTGCCTGGTCTCCGATTCGAGTTGTGGGGCACCCACTCTGTGGTTATTTTGGCCCACAAATCATCCGGCATGCGGTAGACATGACCCGCCCAGTCTCATTTTAACTTAGCCGTTTTCCGAGCTACATCAATAATTTGTGTCTTGGAACGCAGCGTGGTGTTGCGGATACGTTTTACCTAATATGCTGCGTTCCATAGCTCGCTGGCAAACCCCGAGTTTGAACTTCTGAGCTTGCGGCAAAGACCATGTCTGAGCACCGTAGGTGAGGATTGGAAGTATGCACATATCCTTGAGCCTACGTTTGAGTGACAGAGGTAGGTTTCCTTTCATGAGGTCTTTCATTGCCCAATAGCTTTTCCAGGAGTTTTCAGTTCGTTACACTAGATTTTTTTTAACACTTCAGTGGCAAATCAGCATTCGGTTCGCCTGATAGAAAGCAGTCACCGCAGCCTATGGACGCCTGCAACTCCACAGGTGTCACACGCGCGTTGCCGACCCGTTAGAAACTTGAACATACACTCCTTTTTTCCGCTCCTTTTAAACCCGCATTTCGTTCCCTTTCTAAATGTTTTTTTTTTTCATTTTCATTTCTGCCCTGCTGACAGGGCAGAAATTAAAATTAAAATGAATTTTGTTCCCTGTTATCAGGGTTCTATGTTGGTAGCAACGCACAGAATAAACATTACCAGCGGCTGAAAAAAAACAGCCAGTATAGGTATTTGTAACGCGTACCTATAGCTGATATTAGACGGCACGAATTTGTCGGGTCCGATCCTTCGTGTACCTTAACCCTAAATGCCTTTTCTTGTATTACTCACCCTCGATACAATATACCATTTTGCTCCGTAGTAATATAATCTACTATTATTTACTCGCAAATGTGATGAAATAGTACATTACGATACAAGAGCGAAAAATAGGAGATTCAAAACGAGTCGTGATAATTTGAAACACGACCGGAGGGAGGGTTTAAATCGACACGAGTTGCGAATTACCTCTTCGCACGTGTATCTACGACGTTTTACAGTACATATGGCCCTTTCAATTTTCGACGCAGGCACGAAAAGTGCTCATTATAGCCTTAGGGCGGTAAAGTAACACCATGTGTACTCTAAAAAACATTGTATGTATCACGGGCGGTATAAGAAATACGAACTCGTGTTAAAAATTAATTCACACTCATTCGTAATTTCTTATTCAGCCCTTAATACACAATGTACTATTACAGTACACATGGCGTTACATTATTATATTTTATTCGTGTTTAATATTGATAAAAAAAGTAAATTATAAAGTAGACAATTTTGGAAGTAGTCAAATTAGGAAATTTAATCATAAAGTGGTCAGATTAGGAAAGAGACTAGTTAGGAAATAGCTTGGAAGTGGACTGGTTAGTAAATAGTCAGGTTTGGAAGTGGACTGGTTAGGAAATAGTCAAGTTTGGAAGTGGACATGTTAAGAAAGAGACAGGTTGAAGAGTGGACAATTTTGGAAAGATACAAATTAGGAAGTGGCCAATGTCGACCGGAGGGGAGAACTTCTTTTTTATAATGGAATATGAAGATTGAAGACAGAATTTAGGTTAAATATGTATATTTTGTAGTTTATTTTATTATCATCAAACACAAATTTGCTTGGTTGATCTGACTTCAACACTTTACAAAATATGACAGTTTCAATGATACCCTGCTTATTAACCGACTTCAAAAAGGAGGAGGTTTACAATTCGTCGAAATCTTTTTTTTTTACGTATGTTCCCCGATTACTCGAAGACGCGTGGACCGATTTGAAAAATTCTTTTTTTGTTTGAAAGGGTATACGTTCTAGTTGGTCCCATTGTCACCAAATCCAGATCTGATGATGGGATCCTGGAGAAATCGAGGGAACTTTTCAAATATTGTAGGCACACATGACATTTTTCATTTATTTTCGAAGACTAATGAAGTATTTGTGTCTAGTCATGAACGTCTTAAGTTGGTGATCTGATGATGGAAGGTACAACTCCTTAGCAATTAGGAGTTGGGGGATAATTCTTTAAATATAGCATATTTCGTGTGTTTTGGAAGCTATTCGAGTATTTGACTTTAGGTGGTCATCCTTTCATGTTGGTGAGCTGATGATGGAAGGTACAACTCCTTAGATATTAAGAGTTGGGGGATAATTCTTAAATATATCATGTTTCATGTATTTTGGAAGCTATTCGAGTATATGCCTTTAGGTGGTCATAGTCTCATGTTGGTGAGCTGATGATGAAAGGTATAACTCCTTAACGATTAGGAGTTGGAGGATAATTCTTTGAATATAACAACTGTCATACATTTTCGAAATCTATTCAAGTGTTTGCTTACTTAGCTTAGTAGTTACCGACCGGTTACCGGTTAGTGATTCTTTAAATAGGCATGCTAAGGCTGTTACCTATAATCTTTGAAATGATTCATACCTGCTGATGATACAATTTATAGCTCCTTGATAATGGGATAATTCTTTGAATGCCGCACAGACAGTTTGTTGTATATTCATATAAGTTAGCCAGTTCGGGTTTTCTGGCCTACTACAGTGCAGTACATTCTAATTACAAGTATTAAGAGCATACTAAATAACGATTTTATATAAATTACACTACTAAAAAGCAAAAAATAAAATATTTTAAAATAAAAATAAAACCGCCTTCAAAAATTCGCCCGAACTAAAAAGTTTAAAATAATTTTATTTCCTACTTCTTAGGATTTCCTACCCAAACCTTTAAATCTTTTACCCTATTCATTGAAATAAAATATTATGGCTAGGTATACTACAGATTTCTTAGAAGTCGGTGCCAAGCCAAATATGTTCACTTCGCGAGTATTATGTATTTGGTAGAGCTTTGTAATTCACTGTCACTCCGGTTATGCTTTCATCAAAATGACTGAGGCAGACCATTCTGTTGATAAAAGTATAATCGGAGTGACAGTAAGTTACAAAGCTCTATCTAATATATACCTATGAACGTACTTAGCTTGGCACCGACTTCTAAGAAATCTGTAGTATACCTAGCCATAATATTTTATTTCAATGAATAGGGTAAAAGGTTTAAAGGTTTGGGTAGGAAATCCTAAGCAGCTGCATAATATGCGCATCAATCTAATGCGCATATTATGCAGCTGCTTATAAAATTAAGTGTTCAAATACGGAATAGGTACGGAACAACAATTCATTTACACTTAGCAGCGAGATTTTAGTTTCTGTCAAGGTTTTCCATTGAAATAGATACCATTTCCATTTCATTGTTCGGGAGACAATGCTGCTGTATGAGCTTTGAGCTTTTGTTGGAACGATTTTTAATGCAAAAATTCGCGCATTTTTGTAATCACGACTTCTGCTTCAATGGGCAATGCTAAAATAGAATGGCATATTTAAAAAATATGTTGAAATTGGAAACCGTATTATTTATATTTACTTGATTACAATTAGTAATCAAGTAATATATAAGTAAAGGGTAACAGGGTGCTTAGCCAAGTTGCCAATCGCTAGCGCTTGCTAGCGCATCGTAGTTTTCCCTCTTTGTCGCACTAATGTAAAAGAGTGACAGAGAGGGAAAACTACGTTACGCTACTAAGCGCTAGCGATTGGCATCTTGGCTAAGCACCCAGGTCTTTGACGCGTATTTTAAAAGTGATCATTTAGAGGTCTTCCACTCGTCTTTCTCGTATATGAAATATATATGATGTTACTCTCAAAATCAAGAACTGTTATATACTTACAAGTAAACTGCAACTAATCTTGCCCTGTGGATGCTTATTACAATAGAATTCATGAAAACCTCACGAGTACCCAGCTAAATGCTATTGATGTACCAATAGCATTTAGCTGTCCCTATCCAAAAATTCAATATCACATTTTGAAAGATATACATCTTTCTTTAAGCTCACGACTTTCTCGATGATGAACGAAATAGCCTGATACAAATAAAAGTTTAAAAAGACAAATGAATATAGGCACTGAGTGATTCTGTTGCGCAATGGCTGGTAATTAGAAGAGCATCCATTCGTCTTATTTTCTAATAACATTTACAGAAGAAAACATGGCAACGTCTTATCTAGGCACAACTTATATGCAAGAAACAACCTTAAAAACATACATTTACAGTTGAAAGTTGAACTTCAGATCGAACAGATTTGGCGACTTAATGAAAGTTTAATCATTTCGATTTACTGGAACCACCGTGTATAATTGATTGGAGACGCTAGACTGTGTAACATGTGTGAAAAATACGGTGAGCTACGTGATATTATAGACTGAATGTGTTTATGGTTACATTAGTTACTAGATTTGGGCACAATTTCTTGTGGTTTCGGCGGTAACCACATAAAATAGTTTATTAATTACTTTCAATATCTATCAATCAAATGAGCTTAAGCACCTTCTAATTATATACAAGTAATGGTTTGGTCGATTTAGCCGATGACATACGTATTCAAAATTCTTAAATATGTATGAATATTACAAGCATATTTCATACGGGCATAGATATTAGTAATTTAAATCAATGTTCATATAATACGACAATTATAAACGAAATTGGCTGAATCTGAACAGATTATGTGATATATTATATTTTATAAAATGGCATGTCTTTTAATTACGTATTGTTGTTTATATTTTACTACATGTGCAATTATCAAATCAATTCACTAACGCCTATTACGGCTGTTTTACTAACCTGAATCATAAAGATGATGCACCAGCTGTTTTGCACTGACTTATATAACTAATTATAATAAGCGCCTAAGTACATAAACACACAATAAATTAACAGAGGAGCTACCGTGATCTTTTATCTTAATGCAATTCAATTTAGGTTCTGCTTGTCAGTTTTTGACAGTTATTGTATGGAACGTCATATTAAGGTGCATTCAGACCAAGCGAACATTCGCTATGCTAACCTCCCACTCTACGAAATTCGATCGTACAGCGGGATAGAACAGCGAATGCTCTTTTGGTCTGAATGCACCTTTATTGCGATTCAGAATAGGTCCGAAACTGAATCGCATGAGTAGATCGTGGTTGCCCCCCAGTGCGTATCATTTTTAGATATCATTCCTTCTTCGTTTGAGGTCCTTCGTTAGGTAAACAATAAATTACTAAGAACTGGCACAAGATTGCCAAGCTGGACGTATTATATTGGCTCACTGAGAGCTCTTGGAAACGTGTTCTTGGTCCGATTATATTACGCCGCCGGACCACATAGGCGACGTGTCATATCTTGTGACCATTTCTCGATTAACTGGGCTATATCCATTACATGTAAATGTATCACATCGAGATTGAAATAGTGCTTATGTTACTCATGTTTGTGAGCAAGGAATTGACAAAATGCTTGAGAAATAAGTTTTTTATTCTTTCCATTTTGAGAACAGCTAAGATTGTCAAAAATTCATTATTTTTTGATAGCGATAGACATAACTAGAGATGTAATTATATTTCTTTAAAAGACTTAATTCCACTTGCGAATTAAATATTGAGTTTTGAAACTTTTTCCTTGGCTGAAATGTTCAAAATTCCATAGGAGACGGCATTCTGTTGGGTTAACATTGTTGCTTTATTCAAATGTACTTGTGGAATCATAAAATTGTTCTTAATGGTTAGTTGTAGAGCGTCAATCATTTATTTGAAATCGTCAGGTAAGCTTTCAAGTACCTACTTTAGTAAATGTGACATTATATTATAATAAATTATGTAAATTGCTAAGTTTGCGCTAGCTACAACAATGTAAATAGTAGAAGCATTTATTAATTTTACAGAGTGGTCCAACCAGCCAGCACTTTCGCTCCTTTTGCGTAATATTGAACCCTTCTTGGTGGCATTTTGTCCATTTTTATCATGACTATTTTAATAAGTGAAATGTTTGCAAGCGTCTATTATTCTGGTAAACGTTCGATTGATAATTATCCATATATTGACGAGGAAACAAATAATAGATCAAGCAAGAGATAAGTTATGCTAAGTAATATACAGCTCCCCGTATTTCACAAAAATGTTAATCATATAATAATTGTTTTGTAGGAACAGGGGTTTACAATTAAATATTTTCTAACCCCTCAGTTAAATTAGGTTAAATCTCTTAATCCCCCATTTAAATATTAAAAATAAATCCCTGTAGGCTTATGATGGTACCGTGTTTAATCGTTTGTCGTTGTTGCCGTCAGGTTCTAACAAGTATGCAAGTGCGAAAGTGACGTGTAGCATGATAAATAGATAAAACGGGACCATCATAAGCCACCTGTATCCCTTTAGCTAACCTTTATTAGAAGCGCTCCATTAATATCAATGATTTTTGAATGCATTAATGATGCTACTTTCTTTTGCAACCATTCGTGCGAAACATACATTCCCTGAATTATCATCTTCTAAATATTTCCGTGGGCGAATTTAGTACCGCGCAAATAAAAGTGCTTTCTAATTGCAAATACTATGTTATGTCATTCCTTAACCTACACTAAAATTCACATGCACAATGTTTACTAATTAGCAATATCCCTTATATGTATGTATGGGTAGCTGTTACCGGCCAGTTCTCTGAATTCGATACCGAATCGAATCGAATACCAACATTTAAAAAAACATTCAATTTAACATAAAAGGAATGAATTGCTCGATATTTTATACTAAGCCAACGAAACGATACTTAACTTCCTTCTGTGCTTAAATCCATATTAGTTATAGTGGTGCTGTTTTTACCGTTTGGTCAGTAACCAAACATGTTACTTCATCCTAAAATGGAAATGGAATACTTTAGTCAGAAGAAATTGGATTTTGTTTTTATTTTTTAAGCATATAAGAAGTATTTAAGGTTTGATGCCTTGATGAAGACTAACATGCAGATATAACTTATATAGAAATAATATACATTTATTTTTTTATAGCAAAAGGAGAATGTGTTGATGTACTATATCATGGCATGAAATATCAGCGTTAAGGATGCGTCGAAGAATATTTTGTATTTTATTTTTCTGATCTATAATAATGAATAAATATCATGGAATAATCTCACACAAAGCGACCCAGTCCCACATTAAGTAACTCAACGAAGGCTGGTATACATAGGAAAGAAATAGTTACTGAGGAGCTAACAGTTTTGTATCAAATAGGTACACACCCACAGTACAGGTAGGTAGGTACATAGGTAGGCCCCCAACAAGGTGGACTGATGACCTGGTGAAGGTAGCAGAAATCCACTGAATGCGACTTTCGGCTGATATGATGAGGTACACAAATATATGCCCTTACCTGGTTTTGAACTCGGAACCTCCAGCTTTGCAGGCAGGGTCACTACCGACCGAGCTATGAAGGTCGTCAGTGTGATATTATATGTATACGATGATAAGGAATAGTAATAGGCGAGTTCAAGTCGCACCCAGCCCGTTGAACATTTTCCGGACACAAGTTTTTATACTCAAATGCACGTGCTTTGAGTTTACATGTATCGGGTCCGATAATTGTGCAAATATGGCAAGTTTCAAGTGTCGGGTTATATTTCATAACACTGTTGCCATATGCTCACGCTTTAAAGAGAACGTGGCAATTTAGTGGCATAATAATTAAATCAAAAGCTGTAACGGTCT
This sequence comes from Thaumatotibia leucotreta, assembly GCA_025490895.1. Taxonomy (NCBI): domain Eukaryota; kingdom Metazoa; phylum Arthropoda; class Insecta; order Lepidoptera; family Tortricidae; genus Thaumatotibia; species Thaumatotibia leucotreta. Next base: position 42,566 of record JALPQI010001391.1, on the reverse strand, counting down.
CCATGATCGATGTGATTAAATTTTGTACCGTGGTTAGTAATCGGTTAGGTGCGGTGACTTGATAGAGCACGACACGACACTTGCTCTCTGTACCTAGGTATACTTAAAAACTATGAATAAAAATATATTTTATAAGGCTTGAGATTTTAGAAATGAGAAATATGGTAAGTAAGGTATTTTGAATATTATAATTAAACTGATTAATTTAAATGCACCATTTTAAAATGAAGTTCCTAAATACTTACTTCCTCGAGTTGGTTTTAATGTTTGTATGTTTACCTACTTGTAGAAATAAATATTTGATCTCAGACCAAATACAGATCTTGAAAGCGGCATTAAGAAAACTTTCGTCAAGCGCCTATTTAAAACAGAATATTATGTTTTTTCCTAAATATTCCAAGGTGTGTTGCCAGGATGCTAATATCTAAAGCTTAGACGCGAACGAAAATCAAGTGTCTTTATCGCATTAATATAAAAGAGTGATAGAAATTGAAAATTACACTACATTAAAGAGTGTTAGGGATTGGCATCCTAGCTACGCACTGCGAACTGACAAAAATGGCGGCGCAAAAAGCCGACAAGGAAGCCCGTTAAGTTTCTACACGATTTTGCATTAATAAAAGCCTGTCGTTCTGTCAGCGTGAAACGAAACGATCTCCACGCCGCCGCACACACAATAACAAGAGCCTTTCCTAAGGCACTACGGGCAATGCAGCGCGGTGTGAGAGACAAAATAACAGCGGGTCATACTTATTTGTAACCTATTCATTCAGTTAAGCGCAAATTTAAACATCAAACGACATCTGAAGATAGTATAAATAAACATTCCATCTTAAATACGACGCAATACTATATCGATACACTGTAGTACAATATATATTGTTATTTAACATCTTAAAATTAAAAGACTAATGACAATACTAAGTATAAATTTCACTGCACTCTGCAATGTAAAACGCATGGCAATTGACTAAAAATAGGCTTTTTGTCAATAATAATTAATTTGTTATGATTCAAGAAAGGTAGGTAGGTAAGTTTGAAAAATACGTATTTCATTTACATAATTAAATTATATTTGTAACTTTTATAAGTATTACCTACAGATCGATGCTTTGATTCCACGAAAAAAAATCACCTCTCGACGGTTCTACCTTATCACAGCTGCTATGTCATTTATGGGCTATATCCAGAATGTCATCAAAAATAGTTATAGTTACACATCGATACCTCCTACGTATACTGGTGCAAGTGACATTTTTACCATTTTCGTTTTTTTTGCATATTTGGGTTCAAAATACTTATATCTACAAGCTATAAAATTTTTGTGGCGAAATTACCACTAGTTTTTGAAATAAAGTGGCGTATACTGATATAACTAACACCTTTTTTTAATTCGAACGTCGTATACTGAGCTAAGTGACTTGTACCACTATACGCAGTACACTTATCGCCGCGGGCGGAAGTTATACCAGTATGCGCAAGCAACACTCAAAAATCTACACATAAAAGTAGGCTCTATTGCTTATTATTAAGCAATATTGTTGTTATTTGATTAGTTGTTATGTTAAATTAAATGAATTATGCGTACCCTACCTACCTAACTAAATATAAAAAAAATAGTAGATTACTGCTTGCCAGCTAAGCTAATATAGATAGCTGAATATTAGCAAGGCCGAATACGAATACGAATCTGGCCAGCAATTAGGTAGTGTGTTTTTCAAATATGTAATAACACAGCAACACAACTGACGTTCTTTAATTTTCCCACGATATTTTTTTTCATAACCGTCTTATGTATTTCGAGTGTCGCGTGTTCAATAACAATAATATATTAGAAGTACATCAATGTAGAAGCTTAGACAGAGCGCTTACCTGCTAACCGCCTTATATATGTACGGATAAGACCGAAAGGGACAAACTATGTTTATAGGAACGCTAAGTCAAGGGGTAAGAAGATACCGACGGCTGCTCATAAGCATACATATTCTTTGCGAGCCGATATTAAGAATTCTAATTACTAAATGAAATCAGAGCTTACAATATTCCCTTTGGTCCATGTTGAATAACAAGTGGATAATGTTCGTAACCATTTAAATTGTTTTCTAATTCATATATAATGTCTTTAATAATATCGTCTTCTCAAACCTACCACCAGTATTGGATGGACGAATGACACGTCGTTTATAATTTTAAGTCTGATAGCCCAGACAGTAAAAAAGTATATCAGCTACTTATACTTATACATTGAATTTTGACATACTTACACTAAAACGAAAGAAGCCTACTTAGTAGTTCCAATATATACTTTGTTTTAATTAGAGTCTTAAATTCATTACTAAGTAGTTAAGTTACGTCTTACTGTACGCACCTAAGAAGTATTGAAGCATGGCATCGAATTCGTGTATATATTTATTTTGTAAAAGCAACGCTGAAATATTTATGTTGATGTTATTTCTTCGTTTTTTTTTTATGTTGGCACAACAAAGTGGCTCCACACCTGATCGTAAGTGAAAAGTAGAGCCCAAATCGCTTCAATTGTTATATTGCCTTCTGATGTTGTAAGACATGTCTTGATTACTTGAAATTAAAACTATGTGTTTGTTTCAAGACTTTCTTCCAGTAACCATTAATCCGGTAGGACACTAAGAATAATAAAAAATATACTTATTTAAAAATGATGGTAAAACAGTTTTATTTTTTTTATTTTAATTGTTTATTTTTCTTTGTATTTATATACTTTTAGACTTCCTGCAAGGCCCATAACATACAAAAAAAGCTTCAACGTATACTGGTACATGATTAATCAATTTAGGCGTATACTGGTACAACTGACAAATTAGGCGAAAACTAACCAATAAAAAACATCAGAGCAACAACTCCGGTTTGTTTAGATATTTACGGTGCATGATACAAAATATACATCAAAGGCACTAAAAATATATCCGTATTCATCGAGTTATAGTATACTACGTATACGGTAGTTGTCTCAGTTAATCAAAAACAAGAACTCGTAAATTGCACGTATACTGGTGTAACTACCATTTTTTCAAAAACTACTAATTATTTCAAAAAAGTAAATATGTAGATTGTATTAAAATGTATTCGTTATAAATTCTTGAAAATACCACGAAATTATTTCATTGTATGAGCTAGTTACAGAACTTTGTACCTTTGAACAGCTCTCCTGGAAAATGATGATTTTGCACTTGCACCAGTATACGTAGGAGGTATCGACATGACAATAAATAGAAATGGTCGCTGCATCGTAAAATTTGCGCGCAAAAGCATACCAGCTGCAGGGTCATCCGCCAGTGGGCCAAGCGGTCGTGTGCCGGAACACGATGGCCTATGTTCACCCCACACTACGATAGGATACACTACACGTGTTAAGGCGCAGTTCAACGAAAGCTCCCAGAGCTTTCTCAAGCATTGCACCAAGCTCGAGCCCTGATGTGCTGTCCTCTTACTTTCACCGCAGCTTTACTCAGTATCACTCAAATCTCATCTCATTAGAATAGTGCTCGGGGGGACGGCTACACACTGCCTTAATCTCCGCAGATTCTATCGGCTGGTTTATGGAGTAAATATTTGTTTTAATGGTGAAATGTTGTGCGGTTACGTCCTAGAGAGTAGCCCTCTGGTTATGCCGTACGCGTAAAATGTTGACGGGTGGTAAAGTTACCAAAGAGTTATGGTTTACCAAATTAGCAGTACGCAACTGCATACGGGACTGTATTGTAGAATGTCGCTTTGTTAAATAATTAAAACGTAACAAAGGCATAATTATTTAAATGTTATTTATAGTATAGGCTATAACATGACGAGCTTCGTTGATTTAATTTCTTTATGTCGTTATTATGAGAGAAATCATGTGTACATACATACTTCTTTGTTGCTTTCACATAATTGCAAAACAATTACTTTGGCATTCTAATAATCATTACGTTTATTGTGTAGGTACCTATTCAATTGTCTCTACTTAGGAAAGACAATTTTGTTAGGGTACGTACTAATGAATTGTCGTATGTTTGAGATGCACACATTGTTTGTTTAATGTTAAACATTAAACGAGTAGTGCTTTCTACAGTTCCAACTGCTATACCTTTAGTGCTAATGAAAGAGCTTTTACTTTCAAGAAGCTATCTACATAATGTGTATTAATTAAATGTACTCCAACGCATTTCTAAGTATTCTCGAATTCCAAGGAATAGCAAATTACACTATAAATATGTTGCAGATTGATAATGACAATTTCTACACATCTAACGTTTATCTGTTTTAAACCTAAGAAATTTGGATTCACATCCAAAATGGCAAACTTGATTCACGTCTACAGAAACTGTTTGTTCCTTATATAATTTTGGATAAATTTCGCATTTATTCCGCGTAGCGACGTGCCTTAGCGGGTAGCTGTCGCAGGCAGCTCTCATAACAAATGCCAGCCATTTAGATAACATCTAGTAATGTCCTCTTTTGGGCACGCCAAGACTGACCTTAGAACATACGCAGTGCGTAAAAACGTGACTGTCATTACGGGTCACATGTCCATGACATTTTATTGTAGGTTTTCGTAACTTGCCGCGTTTTGTTCTCCTATTTGCGAGGTATTAAGTAGTATTGTGCGCGTGAGCGGCAAGCGGGCGTTCATAAGATAGTGCGCAGCGAGTGTAATGATCAATGCACAGGAGTTCCATACGACGTTTTTCAACACACTTGCGAGGAAAAACTGACTCTTAGTAACAACATTTTTATTGACCATCGTCACGGAAGTATCTCAAATTTACTTTGCGTTTTTACTTGAAATTCACATTTTACATATGAGTAAGTAATATAAATATAACAGAAAAAGGCAACAAAATAATCAAATGCAACAAAACGTTTGATATTAACTCCACTCTGAATAACTATTTTTACATTTAAACAAAATAATGCTGGCAGAATGTAATTTTTGTTAACCTCACTCCTAGTTACGTAAATAAAAACAGTACTTATTACAATATAATATGAAATCCTTAAGAATGGACGTATTAACATATAATACCATATAAAACGTTAATTTTAATATCCCTGGCAATCAGTCAACTGACAGATAGAAATGCTGGAGTAGAAAAAATATGTTTAGTGTGCATTGCATGCCACATATATGTATAATAGTTGTAATGAAAACTTCAATTAATGATGTTGATTCTTAGTTATTATGTAAGAAGTTTTGAAGGAAATAAAACTTCCTATTCTGAGGAAATATTTAAGCATAACCAAGACACGTACCCACACCATTTGTAATTCGATCACAGTTTCGTTCACCTTCAATGCATCAGAAATCAACGTATCAAATGTATGTCTAAAATACTCTGAAGCCACCGCAAAGGCGATACGCATGGTCAATGATGCCGAAGACATCAAAGGTATATTCGTACTTTATTTAAAGAAGAAAACAGCTCATCGCTAGTACGTGAAATTCACAGATCTCCGCATAAGTGGTAATTGTTTTTTGCTTAAAATGGCAGCTAAATTACTTAGTGCTTTACTGTCATCTATCTAGTAATATATATATCTAACTACTCTTATTATCGGCTTAATCTTAATTTGTGTTATCTAACATTTTCACTTATTTATGTCCACAAACTTCTAAATATCCAGATTAGATAGAATAAAATTTTAGGTTACGAAAAGCGATACAGTCTGCAAATGTGATGTAGCGTTATTGAGAATTTTGATCACTGTCTTATTAAATCACCCTTTCCAACGCTAGTATAATATATCTTAAATATATGATATGTATAACCATCAAAATTCCAAAAGGTCGTAACGTGACTGCGATGTCTTCTACTATAGATAGTAGGGGGTTTAAGGTTTATTATCGAGATAGATTTGAAATGGTTCGCGAGTCCCCAAGTTATCCGCAATATCATTGTCTAGTGCACGCGGCATTGTCTTAGGTTTGGCAACGGTTGGGCAACGCTGTGGCAACAGTCGCGTGCTGATAACGCCGCAATCCGTGTGTTGCCCGAATTATGGAGTTATAATTTGGAACTTTATCAGTTGCAATAATTATGTTGGTTGTGCAAATTTCTTATAACTGGTAGATTTAATTTAGCGAAGATAATTTTGAAATTCGTAGCGATTAGAAATGTTATAAAACTCTTGTCATGTACCTAAAATATCTTCTTTTCAGAATTCGATTCAAATTATCTCCTTAGAAGTTTATCATGTTAGTATTAAAATAAAATGGTTAGTATTCAAGCAACAGGTTATACTTATGTAAGATATGGCGACAACCATTATTTAGGGGAAATGTTCCCCCTGCCGAAAAAAAATATTTAAGAGCATCGTTTGAATGCAGTCTGATGGCGGATTAAAATTCCAGACACTTGAGACACTCTCTACCTAAATTGTTGCTAATACATAATCGATTATAAATGACATACGTCTGTTTACTATTAAAAGTGTGATAGCGAACTCGTATCATTCGTTTTTTGTAGAAAGCACAGAAATAGAAACTTTTCAATTAACCGCAGGTGCAACTCTACTTTTCACATAATGGGTGAAGAAACTCGTTTACTTTTTGTTTATGATTTTTAACTGCGTGCGTACTCGCTTGACAGACGCGTTTTTCAAGATAAATACAATATCAAATAAATGTAAGTACCCGAATCTGACACTTACCAGAGGTGGAGGGAGGGAGTGGTGGATCTTGACTTTATTACGTGATAAAAATGCCTTCCGTATTACGCTGCTGAGTCTCTTAAAATTTAAATGAAAAATAACCTAGCATTGTATTTTATAAAGTATATATTACAGTATCAACATATATTATTGTCGGAAGTAGTATTTTAGATGACTAATGGCTTTTTATGTAGGTAGGTAGGTAGGAAAATAAGTTTAAATAATACACCTACATATTTCAGACATAATAGTACGTACATAGCATTTAATTGTTTTTTCCTAACTAGTGCGCAAAAACGAACTTTCTCTTTTTGACGCACTTGTTATGAAAAAAATCGTCCCTTACACGTGCAAAAACTTTTTTTAACTCGGGTGATTGTCGCCCTCGTTTCACTCGGGCTCCAACTTTCACCCTCGCCGAAAAAAAGTTTTCCCGCACTAGTTAGGAAATGTACTATTTTGTACTAAGGCTAAATATGTACTTACTTATTTAATTTGACAACAAGAACAAGACCTTTATAAAAATATTTATTTTGTGTGACTTATATTGTTGTCAGATTTTTTCTTATTTTCAAAGTCAAGTATTTATTTGTTGTATGCATGATGTATTTGATGTGAGAGATACCCAAAATTATATTACCTACATTCAAGCATTATTCACATGGATATAGTATCTAAATATCTAAACCGGTGAACCTTTACGGGATTATCGCAAGAATATAAAGTGAGCATTGCGTAAGTATTCAAGTGCGATGAATTCCACTAATGAGGAGGAGAAAATAGCAGATTTCCTAGCATAATGTTTATGTTTACGCACCGGCTACTTTTCTAAGCGATAAACTCAAATACCGCGCCAAGTGTTATTTGCTTTAAAATAATATGTTTGAGTAAAAGTGTCACTTTCTTGTTGGAAAAACTGGTTTCATCTTTTTGCACTGGCAATACGGGCAATACATTACTGCTTGAGTTGGTAAGCGCTGTGCATATTTACTCTTATTTCATTGCCGTGAAAAGAGTGATCTCCTCTACGTACCTATGTGTAATATTGGTGTTTATCACGAATAACACTGTAATTCAAAATACTGCCCTAATACAGTAACAAAAATTTCAAATTATATCGAGATATTATTTTGATATGATAAGCTGTGTTAAAATCTTCAGCAATTCGTTTTTAGGTACCATAAAAGACAAGTTCTGTATAAAAACGCATGCTTCGATGAAATTAATCTGGGCGTTTGGATTTTTTATGTAGGAAACTTGGATATAATATATAAATATTTACCTTGGGCGAACACCAACGCTGAGCACCAATATTTTAGGACATCTACTTTCTTCACTGCAGATACTATAATTTAAATTCTCAAACCCAAAGCGTCCAGATCCGGCGGGGCTACCGCGAGCCACTTTCGACGAGTTGCCTCCCTGTCACACTTAAGTACAAATTAACGAGTGCGACAGAGACGTAAATCATCCTCATCGATCGTAGTTCGCGGTAGACCCTTACTACGATCTTACTACCCGACCTTGACAGACACGTCCCGACGTCCCGTACTCGCACCTCGCCGCGCATTTATAGCCATACGAGGCGGCTTAGTTCCTACCATACCACCTAGCTATGCCTACCACGGCACACCATAAACCCCGTAGTCTGGTTGTTCAAAATATGTTCAGTCCTTTTTTACCTGTTATCTTTTGCCAAATGTAAAATGAAATGAGCAGGCCACATTGCACGCAGAGCAGATGGTCGATGGGGTCGAAAAGTGCTCGAGTGGAGACCACGGCTAGGCAAACGCAGCGTAGGACGTCCACCCACAAGATGGACAGACGACCTTATGAAGGTCGCCGGGACACGCTAGATGCAGATCGCATCTAACCGGTACATGTGGAGGTCCAGAGGGGAGGCCTATGTTTAGCAGTAGACGTCTTATGGCTGAGATGATGATGATGATGAAATGTAAAATAAATACTTAAAATATAGGGTAAACTATTACTGCAATTTGGTGGGTAAAATCAGCGAACGGAAAAAACATAGAAGGCGAACTAGCTCCGAAAAGTGACGCCTCAAAACCGGATACATGGGCATCGATCTATATGACACAGATCCGTTAGTATACAAATGGCTGACACGTCGCACGGTCTTACTGACAGCTGGCGAAAAAATCTCAAAACTAAGTAAATATGACCCGTTACGCCGTCAAATGCACAAAAGACGCTGACACAAGCACCATAAAAAAGATGGAATCACATTTCACAAGAAATAGTCTCACTACATTTTATTTTAAATTTATTTGTTTTGAGGCAATTTTATATGGGGATGGTATAATACCACCTTTTGCTCTACCATGTACTCTGGCATCTTAGCACGTATGTCCGTTCATTATTTTAATGTAGTACCTATGCTGTGCTAGTAGAATTACAATGGCGACAGCTCATACAATCAAATAATACCACATTTTTAGTAAAAATCTGCAAATCATCGTGATAGCATTTGCAATGACGATAAAATAAAATGTGCCGTTTCAGTTGTATGAGAAATTGTTTTTTTGTTTTTACATTGAACATATTAGTTTAGTTTATTTTTATTATCTTTTCCTTCGTCTACATTTCTAAACAGTAGCGTTCTATAGATGCTCTCAAATAAACCAAAACCATATCCTAGCCGTCGTTTCTCTAAATTTGTAGCATACACTAATATAAAATGTGGTGAATATGTTCGCCGTTTGTTATTTAAAACTGGTAAAAGTGGAGTTTTAAATAATTGGGTACAAGTGGTACAACATAGAAATAAATGTAACAGAACAACCTGAGGTTTTTTTAAGATTCTACTGTTATGCAGCAGTAGAATCTGCATAGCCTGCCTATATGCAGGTTATGGAGACGAGATCGGGGATAATAAATAGCAAGAATATATAGAATATTCGAAAAAATATTTATATTAATAAATCAATTTCTTTAAATATCTTGTGTCTTAAATTGATACAGAAAAACAAGAAGACAATAATAATTGTTGTTATTGTTGTCCTCTTGTTTTTCTGTATTCACCACGAGAACGCAGAAAAACAAGAAGCAAATTAATTTATTACTGAATATTTTAAATCAAGTTATCGCAATAAAAATGTGTCATGTAAAAATTGCTCTCCATTGCATTAAACCGTTTACGAACAATGCGTTCTTAATGACACAAGTATTTTGTTAACGTTCACCATTTTGTAACCAACCAATCAGAACGCACTGTTTTGACGTTGACCAATTATATTTATGAACATTTGCGTAATTTAAACCGACCTCATCGTTTTGACGGTTTTGATTGGTAGCTTAGTGCACATGCGTATATCCAGTTATGGCCCGTTATATGAACAGAATTTGGTATGAAGGGATGCTTCTATGTTTTTTTCGTTCGCTGGGTAAAATTCATACAAGAGATGAAACCTGGTGCAGCTTGATTTAATTTGAGTAGAGATACGAACGCGGCGATGAAACGAGCAATTACGTATGCGGGTAAAATAACGAAGTTTTGTAATTGGAACTGACATGGAGCGAATCCTTTCGCTCTCCATTACCTAGGTAACTTTTTGTACTTAGGTTTGTACCTACAAGTAGAGAAAGCATGATCCTTGTAAATTTTTAAATTGACTGAATACGTTTCGTTTCTTTATTAGGATGCGTTACACTAAAGACGTGCTAAATTTGTGATTATTGAATATCAAATGCATCCACATAGCTTAGACCCTGGTTCAATCCGTACAATGGATTTATCGTATCTGTAATAAAAAACGCTGTAACAAAAAAAAAACAATCCCTGACTGAAACATTAGATTTTTGTTACGAAAAATGTGTAGGAATCTGTTAAAGGTGCATTCAGACCAAACGAGCATTCGCTATTCTACGAAACCCCTCCACTCTACGAAACTCGATCGTGACACAAAACGTGATTCGTTGATTTCATAGAGCGGGGGATAGAATAGCGAATGCTCGTTTGGTCTGAATGCACCTTCACAAATCGGAAACTTCCATACCAACTTTCTGGGAAACTCAACCTTTTTGAGAATTGCTCATCTTCCATGTTCAAAATCTACGCTAAAGTAACTTTTTAAAATTGGTAACGTGTCGTGTAAATGCCGCCAGTGTCTGTGTGCGTATTGCAGGGATGCGATCGATACGGCCGTCTGCTGCGGCACTGCGGTGGTCTGACCTTGCACTTGCTATTTTTAGATATGCTTTTTTACTTTTTTCGACCGTTATTATTTTGTTTTTAGAATAGTCTGCCAGTGTGTCACGTTTTATTACGGTTACATTTATTTTGAATGGAAGGTGCCTAAGCAGAATATCGGTTTTTCTTATGTTTCGGGGATATCTATAAATTAGGCTAATGCATTCAAATTATTTCATATAAAACTAATATCTCAAGGTTTGTATGAAACATCAGATTTTTTTTAGATTCGAATAAAAAAGTCCCATAGTAAAAGTTCATCAATATGACCTCAGAATTAACCCTCTAAAATTTTATCGGTGAATAAAAAAAAAAAACATTTTTAATTTTCAGCATTCGGCAATAAATCCATGGACTCACAATCATACTATGTCACATAGATAAATAAATTCGTACACTTAAAAGCATTCATGAATTTCACATTTTCAACCAAGTTTACTAAAACCAAAAAATAACAAAAGCTAAGGAAACGATTGAGAAAGGTTTCAGAGGATTGTCTGTCCCGCCCGCTGTAGAAAATAGAATAGAAAATTACCGCTCAAAAAGAACAATTTTATCTTTGCTGCCTTTTGCTTCAGCTTCCTTTCAATGGCTAAAGTTTCACACATCTTCCAGATGAAGTTTGTCTTAAGGAAAATGTCCAGTCGAGTGCACTGCATTTTATCCGATGTTACAAGTATGAGCTTAATTTCAATGGAATAACTGAAGAACAATAAGAATGTCATTATAGAGTTTAAAGTTTTTGATTTAGTCCACTCAGCATTGTTGAAAAACATTAAAACAATAGTTTTGAAAATATAAGGATTTATGGGCGAATTAGGACTATAAATATGAGCGATTTAAGTAAGTGACTAAAAAATAACCCTCGTCAGTGGTTTTTTCAGTTCCTGGTTCTTTAGGGAGTAAATGATTATACCAAATAGTAAAAAAAAACACGTACATCAGCGTGTTGGACATTAAAATAACGGAAGGTGGGTAAATTTGGTCTTTTGTAGTGATATAATCGTTAATAACCACTAGTAGATTTTTTTCTCTCTTGATAATGTCAGACGATTGGAAAATGCTTATTAATAAGCTTACTTGAATAAAGAATAGTTTGACTTTGACTTGACTAGAAGACCTTTTTCTTTTAGTGAACTGTTTTCGAGAATTATCAGCTTACGAAGGCGTAAAAAGAATATACCCGTTTCTATCTTTTAGTTTATGGGGTAAATCATTAAAAACATAGAGGAAGTTAACAGACTGTTTCAACGATTTATGGTTTGGTCAAAATATTATTATCTTTTATAGTTTTTGAGATACAGTTTTTGCTGCTACGGAACCCTTTGTGTGCGAGTCCGACCGTTGGCCGATCAACGACGTCTGTTGATTGAATGGTAGGTCCCTTCAATCAACTCCGGTTACTCATTTAATGGAAGCTCGTACTCATCAATCTCATCATCTACTCCAAGGGCAGTTTTAATGACCCCATAATTTACTCTAACAATCAATCAATTTCCTATGAATCCCCGAAACTACCAGGAAAAAATCTAATTACTGCTTTTACCCACCATGACACTATAAATAGGCGAACTAAAAACGACAATGGCGTAAAACAATGGCGTCGCGCGTCGTCGCCTGCAATTTGCCGGCCTTGGCCGCCAATGCTTCCGTCCTCGGGTGACTCATGATATGTACCACTAAATGGTTAGATGCACAAAAAAAATGTCGTTTGTACCTTTTACATAATCGGTAGGGGCTAATGACCAATGGTCGGCAAAGCCCAAGGGTGAGCTAATTGCCCACTAGGTATACTTTGACGTAAGTCATGTCAGCATGGTATAGCTCACTCTTGCCAACCATTGCTATACACGGCTTTTCCTGAGTCATTAAGGACCTCGCTCACATCACACCGTATATACCTAAGTAATACTGAGCAACTGTTAGTATGAGACCAAGCCCGTAATCGCAAAAAAAAAGACTTTTCCATATATATTCGTTACGTGATCACGACATTTTGTATGGGAAAGTGTTTTTTTTTCGAGAATTCGGCATTGGTTTCTTAACAAAAGTTGCTCTGTATGACTTATGTATACTGTGGCATCTGGCCACACTAAGACAAATATGTTGTTATCTGTGGAATGTTTGAGATCAAATAAAGTTACTGTCACGTACTCGGTGTTTTATGGACTATTAATTAATTAAGTTCCTAATCAGCGAGATCGGTACAAATACAACAATCTGGCGACGAGTCAATAACGAAAACACGCGTAAATTAAAAAAATATAGTATCTTTCGTGGCGTATAAACGTAGTGAATAACGTGTTTGAACTTTGAGGTTAGGTTCTAACTACCTCAAGTTGGTCAAGAAAAATGGCGAAATAGAATGGCTGAACTTGTAAAATCAGGAAAAAAGCGTGGATCCAAACCAAAAGCAAAGAAGAGTTAATTCTAATTGCGAATGAGCTTGTAACCTGCCCGGACTCGCAGTTTACAAATAACAATTCTATAGAGGAAGTTCGGAAATTTCTTCGTGAGTACATCGATAGACAAAATCAAGATAGTTCATCAGAAAAACACTTTAAGTACATAATGAACTCGATTTCAAATCTAGAGGTGTTTAGCGGAGGCAACTGGAACGCGTATAAACAGCAGTTGGAGTGTTTCTTCATTTTAAATGATATTGACAAAAACAAGAAAGTTCCGCTTTTAATCACAAAGCTTGGAGCGAGTGTCTACGAGCTGCTTACAACAATCTGTACTCCAGACTCGCCAGCGGCTTTAACATACGACCAAATCTGTGAAAAACTGAAAAATCATTACCATCCTGTAAGAAATTATGCATTAGTACAAGCAGAGTTTAGAAAAAGAAACCAGAAAAAGGAGGAAACTATGGACCAATACATACTTGAATTGAAGAAGTTATCGAAAAATTGTAATTTCAAAAACTTAGATGATGAAATTAAAGAACGGTTGTTAAATGGCACCTTGTATGACGCTGTAAGGTTTGAATTGCTAAAACAAGCAGACCAACCATATGAAAAACTGGTAGAAATAGGTAAAACCGCAGAGACTGCTTACAATTTGACATACAAGAATGAAGAAACAGAGACTCAACCGCAAATGTTCAAGTTAGACAGAAAGAGAGACTATGGCCCGAGACATGGTAATGTCAGTTTTAAGCCACAAGCAGTCGGAAGTGTTGGAGTTTGTTTTTGCTGTGGGAAGTCAGGGCACAGGAGAGCTGAATGCACATTGCGAGGGAAATTTTGTAGTGAATGTGGTACAAAGGGGCACATTTACAAAATGTGTAACAAGAACAAATCAGCTTGGAGAATGAAAACTTTAAATGCTACAGATGAGGTGACTTCTGAACAGCCCATGCACAATCCAACTGATGAGGAGAACAATGAAGATAAAACTGATAGTTTAGGACCTGAACTCTATGATATGTTTTGTTTTAGTGAAAAGGACAGAATTCCATCAGCTAAGTTAAGTATTAAAGTAAGTGGGCACCTTTTGGATTTTGAGGTTGACACTGGAGCTGACGTAAGTACCATCTCATATTCTGATAAACATCAATATTTCCCAAATTTTGATACCAAACAACGAAATGTAGTGTTTACAAATTTTGATAAGTCAACCTCAACACCATTGGGTGTGATAGAAAATTTAAGTTTATCTTATGGAGATGTTAATGTAGAAAATCAAATATTGTTTGTTGTAAATGATGGATTACCACGGGTCATTGGGAAAAATTGGTTAAAGGCTTTAAAAATGTGGCCCCCTACTTTTGTACAAAACATTTGTGAAACTACTTCTAAGGAACATTTGGAATCTAGCATAAAGTCTGAATTTGCTACTGTCTTTGAACCTGGAATGGGGAATTTTAAGGGACAGCCAATACATTTAGAAATTGAACCAGGGACCCGTCCCATTTTTATGCCTGTCCGGACTGTGCCATTTGCGCTCAAAGATAAAGTTAAGGATGAGATTGACCGTTTAATTAAAAATAAGAGGATTGAACCTGTTAAATATTCAGATTGGGGTACACCTATTGTGCCTGTGCTTAAGCCAGATGGCTCAGTTCGGTTGTGTGGTGATTTTCGAGTCACAGTCAATAGATTTTTGAAAATAGACCATTACCCGTTACCAACCATTAACAACATCTTAATGAAATTGCAAGGAAACAAGTATTTCTGTGAGTTAGATTTAAGAGAAGCATACCTTCAGGCTCCATTAGATGAAGAGTCGCAAAAATTAGTGTCTATTGTAACGGAGGAAGGCATATTCAAGTATTTATTTTTACCTTTCGGGGTCAGTACAGGGCCAGGGTCATTCCAAAGACTTATGTCACAGAAATTTAGTGGCTTAGACGTAATTGTATATATTGATAACATATTTATATATGGAAAAACTTTAGCAGAGACATATAAGAATGTGAAATTAGTATTAGAAAAATTAAAGGAGTCGGGTTTAAAAATCAAATTGGATAAATGTAAGTTTTTTGAAGAAAAGCTGGATATTTTTGGATTTCAAATTGATAAGAATGGTATTAAGGTAATTCAAAGTAAAATAAAGCCTTTGTTGTCACTACCACCACCAGAGAATGTCAAAATGCTGAGGTCTTTCCTTGGAAAGGTAAACTATTACAATAGATTTTTACAAAACATGGCAACTATTTTGAAACCCTTATATGACTGCCTAAAAAAAGACAGATTTGAGTGGACATCTGAATGTGAGACTGCATTCAAAAATATCAAAACAGCTTTGGCAAATACATGCTCTCTATCACATTTCAAGAAAAGTTCACAAATTATTTTAACTTGTGACTCTAGTGACTGTGGGGTTGCTGCGGTATTATCAGTTAAAGACAATGATAATGTCATTAAACCCGTGGCTTTCGCTAGTAGGAAATTAAATGATACTCAAATTAAATACCCAATTTTGGAAAAAGAGGCCTATGCCATCATTTTTGGTGTTACAAAATTTTATGAATACTTGTTTGGTCAAAAATTCATCTTACAAACTGACAATGAAGCTTTAGCTAAAATACTAGGCCCTAAAAATGGCATTCCTAAAATGGCAGCGAAACGGCTGCAATATTGGTCAATATTTTTAAGTGGATTTGACTACCATATCGAACATATAAAATCCAAAAACAACCCAGCTGATTATTTGTCCCGGGTGGTTATAACAAAAGAAAATGACTCTAATAAACACTGTGACATTCTTGAGAAGTCTTTTGAAATTAACATAATAAATTACATAAATAAGTCTAAATTAACAACTTTGAATTGGGAAACTATTCAAAAAGAGACAAAAACTGATACAGTATTGTGTAATATCATTCGATTTTGTAGAGATGGATGGCCCGATAGTAATAATTTGGGATCTCAATATGACAGCTATTTTGTAAGAAGAAATGAAATAACTTTAGATAGAGACTGTGTTTTGTGGGGTTACAGGGTCATCAAACCTCCTTCTTTAATTGAAAATATAATGGCAGAACTACATGCCTCACATCTAGGTATAACTAGAATGAAAGAGATAGCACGCTCCTATTTTTGGTGGCCTGATACAGACATTGACATAAGTAATATAACTAAAAATTGTAAAATTTGTCTAGAAAACCACAAATCACCAGAAAAAATTAAAGTAACGCCATGGCCACAGCCTCCAGCTGTATGGCACAGACTTCATGCAGATTTTTTAGGACCCTTATATAAAAAGATGTATCTTGTTGGGGTGCGCCAAAGTATTTATAAAATTGCAACTTAGATTATTGGAACTCCGAAAATTTTTCTTATACAATTTAACTTCATAATGATCGGTATTTAGAATAATCTTTGTTCATAATCATCATCACATAGAATTATTTATGTTCATAATATTGTTTTTCATACATATTTTTAGTACTAACTTTTATGTTTATACAATTTTTCACTATACTTATTTTATGCTATATATTCTAATGTTATAGTTATTTATTTTTATCTGTACTGGTTTTATGTATGAATTATTTTTGTTTAATTAAATATAAATCGTACTATTACTGGAAACTAGCTACCTGCACAAATCAGGTTGTGGCAGAGTAGGTAGGTACTGTACTAAACGGGTTCCCTCTTAACTTTTTTTTGTCCGAAACGCTTAGGACATAACAGACTTGGTATAATCTATTTTGGCATTTACTTAATGAGACAGAAACATCACAATATTTCGAATATTATTTTGTCCGAAACTATCTTAGCATATCATTAATTACGCCGAGTGTTATAAGACAAAAATTAAATTTACATTTTTTTTTTGGCATGTAGCCACACACACAGTTCGAAACTTGCCTTTTTCGTCAGGCAGAATTTGCTGTGAGGGTGAAAATTTCTGCAGTGAGCGAGCGAAGCGAGCGAACAAAACCTTCCGGGGCAGATCCGACTCGGATAGGTTAGGTTAGAAGACTAAGGCGGGAGCTTTGCTCCCGCCTTAGTCTTCGAGGTTTTTTTTTTTTTAGCAACCTTGAAAGTACTCAGCTCAGTAACACAGTAAGTAACGTATAGAATATAATAATATAATAATTACCTCGATTATATTGAGAGGTTGTAATTATTCCTTCTCTGTTATGCTAAAACAAACTATGCCGATACTTTTTATGCACATCCAGATTATGCCTCATCATAAATAGGAGCATCGAAATTATGCTCGAATAATATTCGAACAACTCGAAATCTGCCACAAAGAAATATGCTAAAGTTGAGTATGTCACAACAGTTTCTGCACAAAGCCCATTATGACTACATAGTTTATGTTATTCATAAAAGAATTATACCACAACAGAGTGAACCTAATGGGAAAATGTTTATAAATAAACAATTTATTTCAAATAACTTTATGAGTATAGATTAATCTACTTGACGACTTTAGGAGGATAAAATTTCGAAATAAAAATCGTTATGAACATTGTAGGTAGAAGTATAATTTTTAGTAAGAAAAAAAGTATGAGAAAAAATTTTCGGAGTAATGATGATTATGAGTAAAAAACGGTATTAGTAAAAATATTCGAAGAAAAAATTGTATAAGTGCCAATATGGACCCATCTTGTTGTGATAGATGCATATTCTAAGTGGCCTGAAGCTTTTGCTATGACAAATATAACAGCAAACAAAACAATTGAAATGTTTAAAAGTATTTATGTACGATTTGGTTACCCATTACACTTAGTAACAGATAATGGCCCCACTTGGACCAGTGAAGAGTTCAAAAACTTTTGTAAAATTTCAGGGGTAAAACAAAGCTTCAGCCCACCCTATTATGCACCTACCAATGGTCTGGCTGAACGTTTCGTAGAATCTTTTAAGTCACATGTCGTTAAAATTGTTGAAGGGGGTCGAACACCCGAATTTGCATGCAACCTATTTCTTTTTGATTACCGAAATTCCATACATAAAACGACTGCCCAAAGTCCAGCCAAATTAATGTTCGGCAGGGAGTTGAGGTGCCGCTTCTCACTGGTGAGACCACATCCAGTATCCGCTCTCATAGACAAAGAGCAAATAAAACAATCTTTTAAAAGCAGTACTGCTGGAGAAATATTTTTGGCCGGGGAAAAGGTAATGACAAGAGACCACCGTAAAAATAAAAAGAAATGGTCCCTTGGTATCATTAAAAGGGTAATTGTACCAGGGGTTACTTATGAAGTGGAGGTTGAAGGCCACGTATGGAAGCGGCACATCAACCAGCTACTCAAATGTGGCCAACTATTAGAATAATTAATTCTTAAAAGTAATGTAAGCGGGGAAGAGTGTGGCATCTGGCCACACTAAGACAAATATGTTGTTATCTGTGGAATGTTTGAGATCAAATAAAGTTACTGTCACGTACTCGGTGTTTTATGGACTATTAATTAATTAAGTTGCTAATCAGCGAGATCGGTACAAATACAACATATACCATAGGATGCGAAGTTATTAGTGGACTCATGTTACGTTAGGAAACACTTTGTAGATTAAGGATTATTTTATGAACGCAGTAATAGTTACTCTGATTAATCTTTGATATCTGTTGAAAAGTTAGCGACGTAGTACAAAACAAAGAACACAATTACTGCTACTATATTATTATCAATAGAGGAAATTTAGAGCAGCGCCTGCTTAACAAAACACCTCTAAATACTTGACAAGCGTTTACAAGTAAAAATCATTATTGAATGAAAGAAATACCAAGAAAAAGTATAAGCCCTCTGCGGCTAAAATATGGAACGTTTTCGGCGGTTTCCAACTTTTTGGCTTCAATAAAACTGAGACCTAGTTACCAGTAGCTACCGTGAATTCCTAATTACAAAAGTTAGGTATGGTTACCTACGTAGATAATTAGATGTTAAATTAAACTAGACAGTTAACAGCGTTGCCCAAATCTGATAAAATATATTTACTTAAATAAAGCCCAACTAGATAGGAGGAATCGCATGAAGTTGTAGGAAATACTATGATTAATCGTGCTAAATGCCAATTAGATGGCAAGTATATAAATATTTACTGATAACCCTTCAATATGTGGGGTTTCGCCCATTTGAGTGCAACAATTAAATATGTGCTGAGTTTCTAACACATATTACTCTTAAAACTTTACAAACAGTTTCTTAGAATACAAATTCACACACATTCCATATTTTAGTAATCTCGAAAGTACCTTAGAGGCACAAATGCCCGACAGCTCCAATTATCAAATAGAATGTTGATTATTTAGGTGTTCACGATACAACCTTATTTTGATTTTGTACGATATCGCGGTAGTGTATTTTGAATTCGAATACCCAACTCAGTTTATGCTAGAACCAGCAGGTTATGCTAGACCGTGTTGGATATACCGCAGATCACAATAATGTCACGTGAGTCCTATCAGTTTCCACTTCGACGGGTCAGGGAGCCCGACCAATGATTTATGACTACCATGATTTATCAAACACCTTCGCAAACTGGCGTACGTAACTAAAAATATACGAAACTGTAGATACTAAACTATGTTCGATAATATTTTATGTGTTTGAGTCTCACATAGTTATAATTAAAAAAAAAGAATTGGTTTACAACCAAAACTCACTAAGGTCCTAACAAATTATTTAAAATGAAGTTCGTATCTCATTCTGATCGAACTAATATATAAGGTTGTTAAGTTACGACGATATTATGAATTTAAAACGTAACGTATACACCTAGTTATAATAAGAACATAATTTTTGTAAAAATGTTTGGCACTATTTCCTTGAACCTGTTAGTGATCATTTCGAGTACGTGTTAAATTACATTGAGTCACTTAATTTAGAGTATTCATACAAAGCTGATTGTGTGTGTGTGTGCGTAAGATTGTTCACAGATATTTGTAAAATTTCATGTTTATATAACCCATAACGGAAAGGCTAACCAGAGACATAACGAAGCAAAGTTAGGTTTAAGTTTAACGCTTTTAATCGGACATCAAAATCAAATTATAAACGTTTCGTACTGTTCATAGCTGCATATGAAAAAAGCTGCTAATATGAAACGAAGTGAGTGATAATTAAGTAGTTTAGTCACATAAAAACCCGTAGATTTAAATATAGCTGCAGCTAGCGACTTATAAGGTAATCTTAATAGGTTCACTCGATATTTCCAGCGACAGATGAATCAGATGTGAGCGCGTGCGCCGACCTTCGGCCGATCTGGAGCCGAAGATACATAGCTACAATATTGGTTGTGATTGTGCTATTTGTACCAAGCATTGCATTAAAGGTCAACATAATATTAAACACATCGTATATTCAAATGATTTAACTCGCCTATTTAGTTTAGAACCCTTCGAACTTATGTAAGTATATTTATAATATTTTCAATGGAAACACAGTAAAGTAATGTTTATATTTTTTTTTTATCGGTTAATAATATAATTTTTATTAATATACATGTGACAATCGGTACACAGATTGTAGCATATATTACGTCTGTTGTGGCCCAAAAGCAAACAAACAATCAAGGCCTTTTGGCCACGGGTCAGGTGCAATGTTTCACAGAGATTCTAGTTTAGGCATCCAATATAAAAAACATCTTTGTTCGTCATCGGATTGAGACTTGAGACTTTTCTCTGTTGGCGAATATTTCCAATTACTTATTAAGAAACAATCGTTTATATTGGTGCCTTTATATTGCCTGTTGCCACATTTAAATTGACAAAAACCTACATAACGCAACGTTTTTTACAACCACACATATAAAACATCTGCACAGACAATCTAAAGTAACAGACAAATAATTAAGTGCATAAGAAATCAAAGTATCTTCCCACAATTTTGCAATTAAGCGTTTATTTTTATTGTTTCAAACACGCAACGTTTGGTCACTCCTACGGGCTGTTGAGAATATAAGAGTTGAAGAAATGTTTAAAGTGACGGTGGAATTTTTTACATTTTATAATATATCTTTATTAGTTATAAATGTATGTGTTTGAATTCGTGATTTCGTGATTCGTTTTGTATACGGTGGTAAGGAGTGTACTATCGACGAAAAAGAAATAATACAATATGTATTGGTAAATAGTAGTTACCTGTCTATCGGGCATAAATAATATCTTTTATATTGCTTGAAACCTATTCGTTAAAGTAAGTTTTCTTATCGAGGAAACAATTTTTACCCTGAATTCCTGCCTGAACAGTAAACAGACATCAACAAGTTACAATAGGCGTCTTCTATGTATGATAATAAAAAGAGGTACAATAGCCTAAATATTGCCCCCGGTCTCCTGATTTCTACAAATCTGAAACCTGGTTTTACAAAAATTTGGAAGGCTGAAACTTGCTTGCTAGTCACGATCATTTTTAACTATGTATATCCCTGGTCGCCACGAACGTACTCGTAAATAATAATTATAAAAGAAAAACAAAATTAATTGTCACAAATTAGGACTTTAGGTTTCATTATGCGCTTCACATAAAAGAACGGTATGTTGTAAATACCGTAAGCGATGTTTGACGGCTACTACCCTACAGGCGTACACAGGCGTCTTTACTACATGTTTAAGTCCTTATTAGGGTATACAAATACACAGGTACACACTCCTCGTTTAGGGTAAGTTTTAGTTGACGCTCTCATCAGCTCTCAGCCGGCGGGACTGTCGGCTGTTATTGTCGTCTCGAGATGTGTCCTCCGCACAGTAAAATGGTGCATACTACGAAAAAGTACTTACTCCCTTATTCATAAACATATCAATATTACTATAAGACGGAACGGGACAACCGATACCTTACTATAAACAATTATTTATCAGCTTACAAGGTTAGTAGACGTTTATGAATAAGGGGTACCTACTCGTATCGTATGTAATTATTGAAGACGAGGAGACATCGGTCGCTGGAGAATTTAGTTTTAATTTAAATGTAGTTAATATGTAATTTATCCATATGACATACCCTTACCCAAGATAGTAAGTAGGTATACGTAGTGCTTACGGGTACAAATAGAACTTGGAGGCATTATGTTTAGTTTCCCACGAAGATCACATACCTATCTACCTACACTCTATGAAATGGTAAAACGACGGATAATAGCTGATATCTATAAGTAATTGAAGAGGCGAAAAGTATTCCATATCATATCAAATTATATTAAACAAGCCAACAAAGGTGTGAAAATTACTATCTCTTCCCACGCCAACACTTCAAACCGATATAAAATAAATAGAAATAAGCGGAATTGGAAACCATTTGTGTTCAACTTAACTCACGCGTGCCAAGTTTCATATTGCAACGGATTTCGTTTTAAACTTATCGTTTTTTACTTTTTCACACATCAACATTCGTTGAGTCAGAAAATTCGATGCGCAGTTGTTTTACAAAGTCATGCCTTTCTTCTAATATAACTATAACATGTGAAATGCATTTGAAAAGGTCAATGACATAAACTATAACGTTCTTTGTTATGTTCTTATGTTGTTTATAATGTGTGCGAAATCGTATGTAAGGTTAATGTTCTTGCTGTTTTTGCGGAAATTTAGTACACATTTAAAACGAGAACGGTTTTTTTTTATTTTATTTATTGAAAAACTCAGTCATTGTAAAATTAAAAGTAGAATTACCTTCTTGTAAAATGAATTTGTTGTAGAAATATTGTTTCTATTTATTCTATCGCTATTTGTTGACAATGACCAACGAATAAGTTCATAATTTTATAACATTACGAATGATTGATTTAAACCAAGTGATAATTATGTTTATGAAATAGAAAACCTATTGTGGCTAAAATACCAAATGTTCGTAAATCGATCATAGTTCGTTTATCGATGAGGTTGTGATTGTTGACATAGTAGAATGATGTAAGTAGTCAGTATCACAGTAATCTGTCAAAAGTGTCAATGGTAACTGTCCCCGTTTTTAAACCCGGTTATACATGTAGTTGTTCTTATTGACTTTAAGAAATGATGCTGTAATTAACTATTTAGGAGTAGGTAAAGCTTTGTTCTTAAAATTTGGTGTACATCAAAATATTAAAAAAATATTATTAAACATTAAATTTGAATGTCAATCGAATTCGTCTGCGAAGAATTCAGCTAGGTTCCGCTATATGAAATATGCTATTTTCCAAAATAAAATCTGTTGTATGGTTTTCCCCAGAACTAAAAGTATCTGCATACAAAACTTAATCAAAACCGTTAACATTTATAACAGTTTAGTCGTAGGTAATAACATAAGAGAAGGAGTTACTATCAAAATAACATTAGTAGGAATTTTTATTCTACGACGGTGGCAAATATACATGGTGAATGGTGCTAAGCAGTTGCCATACCATTAAATGAATACATTCACAATGGTAAAGTGTATTGTCTTCCTACATATGTGTTTTCGTAATAAAGTTAAGTAATATTAATCGGGCACGTTGAGTACTTTTAAAATTTGAAAATATTGCAATAACCATTGTTGTTCAACAATCACTGTTAATGCCTTAGGACCTATTATAAAAGGGCTATAAATTCGGATAACAACACAAAAACCCATTGCGCCAACGTTTTGTTCTGTAATGAAGCTGTTGCAGCTTGGACTGGAAATTGGTAAGATACAATCCGGACTTGGCAACGTTTTCTTCCGGGGACGTTGTTTATCGACCACTAGCGACTTGGCGTTGCATTCACAAATGAAATTAAAAGAATACAATTTCATTTATAAGAAAATGCTAAATATGTACCTAAGCAAGATCACGTACGTTTATCGTCACTTTCGCACTTACATATTTACCTACTTGTTAGAATCAGACGGCAACAACGAAAAACGATTTAACATTGTACCGCCTAATGGATCGATAGTCGAAGCTCGGAATGAACAATAGGGACTGCGTGGAAATTGATTCATTTCTTGTAAATTGATGAAATTCTTGATGGCACATAGTATTATTAATAGAAAAGCGTTATGTACACCGTAAATGACAGTAAGTAAAATACAAATCGACGGCCCCTACGTAAGTTGTCGTAACTTGAAATTTGGGATTTTTATTTTATTTCATAAAACATCATACATTTTAGCAATGTTTCCATTCCACGAAGAAAAAATTAAAAAAACGTATTACAAGTAGGTTTTTGACACCCGAAAACTATCGTATCTTAAAAAAGCACCGTCGTATACTGTAGTAAGTGTACTAACGACAGTTAATACGGGGCGGCCACCCGCGCTCGCGCAGCGTAAGTGCCAGTTACGATCTTATACGCGGTGGAGCAGAGGTTTTTCGTAAGTGCTAATTTTTTACCAAAAACTAACAACTACTAGAGACAAAAATGGATAAACGATACATTTTATTCGATAAAAGTAAGACACTGCATCGGGAACAAACTTAAACTACCTGCAAGACCAAAATTAATTTTCGAAACGGCCGTTGGAGTTAAAAGAAAAAGTGGTTCGAGATGAAATAAAAGACGCTTCAGAAATAAAAATGATTTAAAACCACTAAGCAAAGTTGGAAATCTGTTGGATTTCACTCAGAAATCAGGTGCGAATTAATAAGTATGGATTTTGATTTTTTTTAATAATACCGGTGAATACTGTAGTATGTTACCACTTACCACAACTTACTTCGGAGTTTAAGATCGGTGTTTTGTCTTAAGTTTAACATACTACTATTTACGTTGGATTTTATTTATTTTTTCGTGTTGTATGTGTACTTGAGACATTTTTCGTCGGAAATTGTTTTTAAATTTCTATTGTAAGTGATATTAAAGACAGTATGCGCCGGATCAAATACAGAGTTACTACACTTTACAATTATAATTTTGGCGTATTTCAATAATTTCTGCTCATTATTCAGGTTCGCCGCTTCCTTTTGAACCAAACGATAAGGAAATGCAGAATTCATTGTTATAAAATGGCATTTTTTGTGATAGTGTCGAAGACAAAACAATCATGTCACTTTCAATATTAAATATTGCAGCAGTTGGTGGGTTCAGTTACGAGTATTTAGTCATCAGTCATATCATCGTCTGCAGATCGCCGATTTGACTGATGACTGGATGAAATCGCCAACAGCTGCAGTATCTAATCATGAACGCAATATGACTGTTCTTTAAGATTATAATTACGTTGGAAAACACTTAATATTGATCTCATATGATGTAGTTGAAGTTGAAGGCATTTTTGTTAACTGATTTTTTTAATGCTTTGCACTGTGAGAGAAGTCATTAACCTGCCATGTCTATGATTATAATTTCAAAATTACGTTTCTAATACTAAATGACAGACTGTTTTTATGTACTAAGTGTACAAAATTATAATTAAACGGTTAAACTTGGTAAATGGTGGTCTTGCGCCGGCACTGATGTCATGTCCGACTGCAGGTTTGTGTCACCGAACACTACGTAACAGATGATAAGCATACGAAGTCACTGTGTGCACAAAACAATCATTTTTAGCTTGGAGATTACCGGCTTGCATGCCGTCGGCTCTGTCCAGCCCCCACCCCGATTGAAATTAATCTTAATCGCTCTGTATATCTTCCGTGGCAGGTAGCATCTTTACCGTACCAGCATCCTCGCTTTATCAAAGCGTTTAAGAAATGCAACGCCTGTATCGTATCACAGCCAAGTTGTCTATCTCCCTTTCCTTGACACTCCATATTTGATCCGAGTCTAGACTCATTAGGTCGTTCTTTACCGAAGTCGTACGGTATCTCATAAACACCCAAGCTGCCAAGTGAATTCCCGTCCTTTGGAGAGCATAAGAAATACTCATATTGGTATGAGGACGCAAAATGGTCTTAATGCTAAACCTCCGGCGTAATAGGCCCAATTTCGTTTGTCACTCCTTTAATATGAGGCAAGAATACTGGTGCCCTCTCTACTGTGTGGTGATTTCGAAACGTCCCTGAGCTCCTTGTTCGCTGACCTTGTCACCAACCATATCTGTTCCTCGCCAAGCTCTCCAACGTCTCGTCTCGTCCAACATGTTGCAACATTTGTAATAATTTAGATAACAGGAGGTAATAGGAGATACCTGTGTCCAGCAGTGAACTGAAATAGGTGAATGGTGTGATGTGAATAAACTATATAAACTCATTTCGCATGTATTGTGAATCAAAGAACCGCGAGAAAAGGTTTGCGAGATAATGGTATAAGCCAGTTAGCAAGTAGCTTTTCTACAGACTTTTTGTGACAGACTATCATTCTGACCTAGCATTACTAACCCATCAAGAAAACGAAATGTGCCATCCACCTATCTCTTAAATGTGGAATTTATTCTGGGATGCAATTATTAAGATCGGTAAGTAACACATCAACAACTCTATCAGGAATTATATCAAAAACGTCATCCACATTTCGTAACCAGCATCTCGGCCTATTCGGACAACTCTCGAATGCCCTCTGCTCAAATTTATCCATGATAATATTGACCAGTACCAGAACTACAACATTATAAGAGAACTCTTTGCTTCAATCTACGAATAATGCTCCTCTCGCCAAACGAAATAGCAGCTATTCAGGAAATGTTCGATGAATTTAATGTACACATAGGTAGGTCGTTACGAGCTACAATATCTTTAGTTAGTTTTATGGGTTAATCAACTTTTTTCTGTCTGTTATTGTCATGGTTACGGTTGCCTGAGTCACGCTGGTTTTATGCAAAATTATGACACTTAAATCATGCAAACATGCATGTAGTACATGTTTTTAGGTGACCCATTAAGGAACGGACTTACCAACACCAGAATAATGCTTGTTTCCATAGTTCAAATAGCATAATCTTGCATAAAATCAGCGTGACTCAGGCGACCGTAACCATGGCAATAACATACAGAAAAAAGTTGATACACCCTTATAGTTTCCAGTAGGTACTCGCAAACAATGAAGCTACATCAAACTCAACTACATAATCTCGTCTTCATTCAACACGACATTTTCCAGAAAATGTACAAAAATACTGTACCTGATCTATTTTTCATAATAAAACACGCAAAAAAACTATTCACCTGCTTAATTTCCTCAAAATATTCCATCAGGGTTCCATAAAATTCCTATTAAATTGTTTGTTAAATGGCATAATATAGTAACTAACAAAAAGTTTTTATAACGTTTCCGCAAAATAATGTCGTAAATAACAGATACGACAAAAGTTACACGCTTAATTCCGACGTATCTCGTAGTATGTATAACTTACGATCAAAAACCATTTATGACCACCAGCGTAAAGTGAAGTTAGTAATACATACCACAATTTTTAGATTCTTTTCTCCGTCATATACTGTCGTAAGTGCAATTCCGGCAAAAATATGAAATATATCAAAAAAGTATTTATATCACTATAAAGACAGTATCTTTATTAATGTTTATGCCAATTTCCAAAGCAATCCGTTGAACTATGTGACGACCATACACATTTAAAACTTTAAAGTGCTCTCCTGTAAACTTGCCATTTTCAACTTACGACAACTTACGTAGGGGCCGTCGAAATAATACCGAGTCTTCCCGCCCTACTCCATAAAAATCTCATCTCTGAATTTCCGTATTAATCTGTAGAAATGTAATGTGAATGCTAAAGTTGCCTATTTATTAGAATGAACTTATGATAATTATATATAATCCTTACTAATATGATGGTTGTTTTTGACACCGGTGCCCTATAAAAGGTTAAAAATCTGCTACTATAATCGAAAAGATTTCTTATCTCTCCTCTATTATGTTTTAACGTTCTTGTCGTTTACATATAAATACAATAGTGACAGATGAAATTCTGCGACTGTAAATACAAGATAATTAGTGGGTAGTTGAACCTGCTAGACCTAGTTCTCACGATTAAGCTCAAGATACGCTTATAATGCTAGTAACCATTCAGAATAATTAAAAGGTCAGCCGCAGGTAGATTTATTGGACTCAGTTCTTGAAATCTAGTAAGTAATCCGAGTGGCTAAGTTGTGCAGTGTCTTGGCAAGATTTATTGCCCATTTTGTATTAAATTTATCATCGCGCGATAAAGATTACCTTTAGTGGTCATTTTATCTTTTGAGATATGTTTTCACGATTAGTAACTTTAAAGTGATATGTTCTTTTTGATAGTATTGTCTTTATTTTCTCATGTACCTAACCACGCCTAACCGCATTTGCCGCATAAGTACAAAACTAGTAAGTTGCAATTACGAAAACACTAAGTTTATACTGTTATGATATATTTGCTGATGACCGTTGGTAAGTAACTAGTTTTAGTAGTTGGACTTCTTGGTAACCCCAAGTTATTTTGAGTAACGCGAAATGCAGTAAAAACTGTCAGCCCTAAGGGAACTCGTCAATGCCGGCCCCTTACTTTGAGGGCGAGGGAATTTAATAAAAACTGCACCGTGGAATGTATGGGGTTGCTTGGCATTTACTACTATGCTATTGTGGATTGCATTGCAGGGGATTTATGGTAAGCCAATGGAAGGGAAGGCTCTGATCACATCTAATTGTTTATGTTTATTTCAACTTACTGGCACGTATCAGTTTTTTTACCGGCACTTTGAAACTTTGTTATAAACTTCCATATTTCTATTGATCGTTCCATGTTTAGATTTAGCCATAATGTTCAATATTCTGAACATTATGGTCTGTTTCACAATCCCCGGATAAATATATCGGTCAGATAAAATTATCACTGTCCTTTTTCCCCAGGCATATAAGAGGAAAGGACAGCTAACATTTTTCTGACAGAATAGATATTTTATTTGAGGATGATGTAACAGGTTACTTTAACCTAATAAATAGAAAAAAAATACATACAGCTCCGATTTGTTGGTAACTCCGAAAGACTACACACGTTATTTACTTGAGAAACATAATTTTATTGATCCATTATTTATGTGTATAATATGGGTAAAAAGTACAATAGGTACCTATTTGCTTTGAACTTTAAAATCTAAAACTCAGTTATTAGTCGTTGTACTTATTATCTTGTTTAAAATAGGTATCAAATTTCTTCAAAAGATGTCCACTGCGACATGAGAGTTTATTGGCATTTCGTTTCAAAATCGTCTCGCGTTGGAGTAACCACACTATCAATAGAATATTATCAACAAGATATAAACCTAACAAATTGAATCCAAATCGGTTACTACAATCTAAATTGAAATCGCACCAAAGGTTGTCAATTGTCATTCTGTATAGGGAGCCTCACCGGACGCAGTGCAGTGCGTCCAGGGATTTG
Source organism: Thaumatotibia leucotreta (assembly GCA_025490895.1). Classification (NCBI taxonomy): domain Eukaryota; kingdom Metazoa; phylum Arthropoda; class Insecta; order Lepidoptera; family Tortricidae; genus Thaumatotibia; species Thaumatotibia leucotreta. Next base: position 13,044 of record JALPQI010001391.1, on the reverse strand, counting down.
CAACCGTTGGTTTAGCCATTATCCACCCTGTTTGGAAAACTGAATCCGCTATTTTATACCACATTAGCATTAACGTTACTTGCGCATGGTCTTTCGTAAGTGTATTACTGTCATGTGCATTTTCCTAATTTAGTGCGTTCCATTTAGATATACTGCAGGTGAATATAATTATATTGCGTATGTCCATTGTCTACTCACCGTTTTATTTTTACGTGATATTTAGTAAAAATGTTACATAGAATAAATAAATGTATTCAACGTTCTCGCAATGATACTTTGCTTGATGTAACATTTAAACGAATGTTTTAAACGTGATATTTACCTACATACATGTTATTATTATTTAGTATTTTTATATAAAATTTGGACGTGGAGACAATGTGATAATATTAGAAATGACTTTTGCCCAACACCTTTAACAATAAAATGACTGTGTAAAACAAACAATATTGTAAAGTAAACTAGCCCTTAATTTAAACTGTATAGAGATCGCGTTCAAAACTCAGATATTTAAGTACATAAATGATTTGTAAACCAACGTACCTACCTATTCACGCAGTCTCGTCACGTGTCGCGATAATGTATGTAATGTGTAATTATCATAATTAGATTATAAAGGTTGACCATGACTGCTGTGTCGAAGTGAAGTTGAGATGCCATGAAAGCTTTAACAGACTGAGCAGTTTTTCACATAAAACCTTTTCAATGTTGTATGTGTTGTGTGTCAAACGTTTTGTAATTTTGGTAAAAAATAATTAACTATGTTTAGAATTTATGTTCCAAGTATATATCTACTTGAGTTAAAATAAAATATACATAGTTTTTTGGATAAGCAATTTTGCAAGTAACGTTGTATGTCAATACGATATTTCGTTTTTTAAGACTAAAAAAATCGTACTAAGTACCTATTTCCAGGCAATCAGTTTTAAAATTAGCTAAATATGTATCTCATACGCGTTGTAGAAATAAGTAAAAATATTACAATATCTTCTTGTTGCTGCAATAAAGAAATGTGTGTTTTGAATCAGAATTTTGGTTATATTTGTAATTCTAAAAGAAACGAGGTCTAGACGAAACATTCTATTTAATAAAGGTTCAAAAGAAGTTGAGTTAGAAGTGAAAAGCAAAATCGCAACGGATATAAAGACGAATTAGCTGCCATCGGGGCTACGGTACATTGGCGCGATTATATATAGTAATGAATGGTACTCCCACTCGAAGAGTGATAGTTCATTCACACACGCACGTAGTATACCTACTATTATTTAATATGTGACATTTAGAGCGCGTGTACATTGTTATACGATACGAATCATTGGTAATAATACGATACGAATCAATGACGTAGGTATTTTAATAAGTGACTGGACCGAAGGCAAAAAAATGTTGTATCTGTCTTTCCCTCCATCTGTATAACTATCTGGTAGGTAATTCTACGCCCCAGGTTGTATTTTTCAACAGTTTCACATGGAATTGTGTGAAAATGTTATTTATCTAAGAATATACACTCTTATTTTTTATTTGAAGTACAGTGCAGGTCCTTAATCTAAAATTTAGTATATTACAAATATGTATAAATAATAGATCCACATTTCCATAAATTATTAATTCCTTTAAGCTTTATTGCACATTACCAAAAAAGTGCAAAAGGCGGACAAAATGTTTTTATACATTCACTCCCACTTAACCATAAATAAATAAATATCTTGGGACATCTTACACAAATCAACCTACTCCCACGGTAAGCTCAATTAAGGCTTGTGATGTGGGTACTAGGCGACGATATATATAATAGATAGATACATATAGATACTTAAATACATAGACAGCCATGACCAAGGAACAAATATTTGTGGTAAATAAATACACAAATAATGCCCTCGCCGGGATTCGAACCCGGAACCTCCAGCTTCGTAGGCAGGGTCACTACCAACTAGGCTACGGAGGCTGACAATTATTAGGACTAACCAAGACGATTGGCTAATGTGAGTGCAGTGAGAAATAATAAATGAAACAAGAAAACACAAACTACTTCAAATATAATTATAAATAAGTAATATTGAAGTATAGTACATGTTCTTATTTACTTGTATCATGTACTGTACATAGAGTTCATTTAGAGCTAAAATTGATAAAATTTACTTAGCTTGACGCTAACTAATAAAACTTGAAATTCGTCCGATAGGATCATTTTATTTGATTTAAGTATTCAAACTTAACATAAAACCTATTTAATTGTTGGTGAAATAATCAATAAAATACGATAATGGAAACAAATCACCAGACGTACGGTACGGTTGCGGACGAAAGTGTTTCGGCACCCACTCGTTTTGTAGGTATCTGATCTAGTTCATCCTAATCTCTGGTCAGACAATATACGAGTAGGCCACTTTTTGCCGCACCATTGTTTTGCGAATATTTGAGTACTTGCCGTATGTGTGTTAATATCATTGTTGGGTTACTTTTGGTGATTTATGTTACCTTTTTAAGGCATATTTGGTTCAATTGCTGATTCAATTTGGTGTGAGACTATATTCAGATTCATATTTTGGAGGTCATAATAATTACCTTTTGTCCAAATATTTCTACAGTTAATAGCTATTTTCGTTGTTAAAAAAGTTTCAGTTTTTTACTTGACATGGTGATTATGATTAAGTTCATTCGATGTCGACGTTTATTTATTGCTAGTTTACACAAGTAGCTAATAATTTGAATTCTGCATACCTGCGCCATATATACAGAAAATCTTATATTTTGTAACATCACGGATTTCCTTTTTTAGGTATTTCTTTCTTCACTTACGGCCTGCTTCACAATCCCTTTATAAATATATCCGTAAGATAAAATTATCACTATACTTTTCCCAGGCACATTAATAGAAAAAAAATGCTAACATTTGTCTGACAAATATATTTTACTTGGCGATGGTGAAACAGACCCTTAGCGTAATACCTCTATTGTGATACCGTCTAAATTAATATTTACCGCTTATTGAATAATTCTTAGCATCGTACCGCAAAGAATTTCACACTTCATACAGCCGCAAGCGTTTTAACTCGATCAAAAGCTCGACTCACGTCCGCAAACCTTTATCAATCCTGAAAACAATAACCGAAATTCGTTCAGCTTAGTTAACAATAAATTGGAGACGACCCCAATGATGATGTAAAGACATTACTCTCGTAATGCATTTATTGCACAATCAGAATTGGCGCTTACTCCGTTATAATGGACAATGGTCCAGTGTGGCACGACCTTAATTCTTAAAATGGTGTGGTGCCGCAATTTATAACGAACAACCGACACGCGATAGGCGGAGGAATTTGATAAAGGAAGTGTTTTTATGGTCTAACTCCTACGACGTAAAACATGATCATTGTGTACATATGAAAACATTCAAATATTAGCTTTCTTTATCTTTCGGAAGCGGGACTCAGTTTTATTTACTTCCGGCATGAAATGCATAGGTACATAAATATAATGAAACTTTTTCATTGAAAAGATATCGATAAATATTTGTACGTAGATACAAATATGAAGCATTTATCGTGTTATCTCTAAGTTAGGAAAGAGCTTTTAAATAAGCCTACTTCCGTGCATAGTAAAACTTGATAGAAATATTTTTATTGTAAATAAAACTGCTACAGTAATTAACACAGAAACATAGGCAAAGCAAAGCACGGTAACTAAATACTACTATTTGTCCAGTAAAATACGAGCATTGAATAGTAGACACATAATTAAACTCACTCCATTCAGTTTGCTGATAGTAAAACAACAAAATTATACGGTTAGCTACTGACACAAATAATGTTGTAACACTAGAGCCAATAACTATAAAACAATGTAATTGACGTTTGTGTAACAACACTGAAAAGCTTCTCGACTTTAACTTTAACCGAGTGTCGGGTGATAAGCGGGATATCTTTTGTAAAGGCTGCTCACTATGGGGCGTACGGTCGTCAGTAATCAAGTTAAATTTTTTAAGTTTCTTCTTCTCAGGATTATGAATATTTTTCTCGAAAATGCTTAATATTCAGCGAGGTTTTTGTTTGACTATATGCATAAAATATATTTAGTTTTTTTCACTTTTCTTCGTAGCTTCATACAGAGAAACTGTGTCATAAGTACTACCTACTTACAAAACATAAACGTGTCCCATAGTTAATATCTGAACAGATATTATGGGACATTTTTATCTTTTGTCAGAATCGCAAAAGTTCATGATTTTGGGAGGAAAAATACAAAAAATCAAATAATGTGATAAATGTAACAATTTGGTTATTTTTGCACCATTGAAACCTTATGTGTATCTAGGTATACCTAGCATTAATGTTCATGTATAAGTGACAGACATCCGGCACTGCCTCAACTTCCATAGCCAGTGTCTGTCACGAACTAACTTGCATCTTGTATGTTATCTGTAACAGCAATAAAAACTGTCATACTACAACCTACCGTCACTAAACGCAAACAATTGAACATGTTAAGTGGCACTTGTTACAATATTACGCTGGACAAAGCAAACCTCATATTATATAAAACGTCGAGTAATGGTGTCCACAATACTAGTCTTTGCTTACTTTACCAACAAGTGTAGGTACAAGCGAAACTGTTCCTTAAATCTATTAACGGTTAAGAGTCTACATGGGGAAGTGCGTAAGGCAGACACCGATTATGGAAATGAGACTGCTAAAACTGGCCATATAATAGTGAGAAACATATTTGACGATGTTTTCCGTAGATTTACGCCCTTTTGTCTTCTAGTCCAGACACAGACTACCTCCGTTAGTTTGATCAACTCGATGAATTATCGAAAAATATGCAACACCGTTTCACATTTGTAGTTTTTGTTGAACTCAGCATTTGATTATTAACGTTTTTCAGTGGATCTTAGTCATGTTGTATATAATATATATAGTTCGGGAAATATTATTTGACCGACTGTTATCTCACTAACGACCTTTTGTTTTGCGTTAACACTTACTAGACAATCAGCAGTCTAGCGCTCTATTGTTAATGATGCAAAACAAAAGGTCGTAAGTAAGATAAGAGTCGGTCAAATAATATTTCCCAAACTATACGCACTTATATATTATGTTTATTGTTTAATACGTACAAGAGTGCCTGAGCATGATGAGCTCAAATCATTTTAAGGATTTATCATTTATGCTGCATCTAGTGGAAGAATCAACCGTTTGTAGAAAATCTGTCCTGTGGAAATATGTGGTGGTTTATATAATTAGTCGCCTTCCGCGACGATGTTTATAACCATAACGCCTTGCTTATAATAAAGTGTATACAACTGTCTATATAAGTCGTGCTGAATGTTGTTAGCGTTAAATAATTTTCTTTGTAATTGTTAGCATAATTGTTGGCATTTGAAGTATATAGTTTCCTTGGCATGTAAATTTACAAATGCGTGTAATTTGTTTGTATTACATAAGCCATTACATTACATCTTTACACCATTAGTGGCTCTGGAGTAATTGATTATTCTTAGGGTAGGTATCTAGTGAACTTATTTATAGTAGGAAGTATCGTATTATTTGCTCAATAACTTAATAAATCTAGTTCAACACGAATATGAGATATAAATTTATGTAATGATGAGTTGAATGAAGGTCTTAGACGTAACTGGTGGAGTTTCTGTATATTTTCCTTGCTGCATTACGGTCCTAAACGCTTAATAGTAATCTAATAAAATTTATAATTGTGTCACTTTATTTTATTTATTAATATTAATGTAATTTTAAACATAACTAACCCGAGAATCGATGTCCGTGTTGTGCAACAATGTGATTGTTTTTTGTAAGTAAATAATAACTACTTATTACGAATAATTGCACGGAATTTCGGATTTCTATCAAAACCGTGGAATAGCGTTATAGTTATTTGTTTTACAAGGGAGGAAAGTGGTTGTTTAATCATCGTGCCAATATTGAGACTCGAGCTAGCGAGAGATTCCATAGTTGAACCACGAGCGAAGCGATTGGTTTAAAAATGGAATCTCGAGCGTTGCGAGGGTTTCAAGGCACGATAATTAAACAAACTTTGCTCCCATGTGTAACACAACATTTTTCCCCACACTAAAGCGAGGAAGCAGCTACGAACGTGTAAAAAAAAAACAATCAGTGCAACAAATCAGTTTTTATAATTACAATAAAACGTACCTACTTTAATTAAATTGTCAAAATTTCTATGATGTTTAAGTATAAAATCTGTATCCGGCAGCTAAAACATCAATCATTTAAAAAAATGTGTGAGGTAAACTTAAATTGCCTACTTTTTGGTAAGATATTACATAGGAAACTTTCCTTACAAAACTGGCCTACTACCGCGAAAATCGAAATTCGTAAATAACGAGGATTTTTCTCTGTCACTCAAACGAAGGCGTCATTAGAGTGAGAGAGACAAATCCTCGAAATTTACGAATTTCTTTTTTCGCTGTAGGGCCGCTGTACATTCGAGTATTTTTTTATAAGTTGGCAACATTGACGTACAAGACGTCAGTGTTAGCGGGTTGCGTTCTGAATGTAAAAGTATACTATCTGGTTTTTGTCCAATATGATAAGATTATGCGATAGGTTTTTATGAAATACTAAAAATCTAATTTATTAACTTGAATAAATGAAATAATCTGGTGTATGATAACATTTTCATGGTGTCCCTCAAAAAATAATCAGCGAATCATAGCCATACCAACGTTTGACGTTCCATGGTTTTGAAAGTTTCACGGTTCATCTGTCAATTTACTTCCCTCACAAGTGATTAAAATGCAACTTCCCTCACTGAAATTAGTGAGGGAAGTAGATGTTTCCGAGCTAGTGTGGGGAAAAATCTTTTATTTATCCAATGTAAGTTTATCGAGCTATGTGTAAAAAAAACATAGTTTCAACCTGTGCTATATTGAGAATTAACATTGATCGGCTATAATCAAACACATCATTGCATAAAATAAACATCGAAATTGATACAGTCAGTGCAAAAACATTCAATCCCTACGTAAAAATAATAATTGTCAGTGCGACAAAATACCGGGGTATATTCATTAGTGTCTGATTGTCAATAACTAGATACCGGGTCTATTCATTAGTGTATGATTGTGTGTCGGCTTGTGGGCCGAACAAAGCGCTCGTCACGTGTGAGGTGAGATGAGATACGTGTTGTTTTACTGAGGGGATATGTTTCAAACATATTTACTCTTGACAGGAGGAAATGACAGCTGATTGACATTGTGAAAATAAATCTTGTAATAGGTACTTTAATGTACATTATGCTTAGGAGCGAATGTATTTATTTCGTTTGCTGAAATGTACGTACATACCTATTAAATATGTTGCCTTTACATTATACTTGTATCTCAAAAATGGGTCTAAAAGTAGGTGTGGATATATGCACAATTGAACAAAGACCCTTCTGATCCGAAAAAATCCTGAAAAAGGTCTCGACTAGACAGATCCATTTCAAATATTTTATATGAATTTGGTAGATTTATCTAAGAAATCGTATCTAATCTTATTTAGAGGGTAAAATTTGTTTATTAAATGAAATAAAATATCTGTACTTTGATTTTATTATGTAGGAAAACCTGAAAAACATCAGTCCAAAGCCCGGATGGCGGGTGCACGATAATAGCATGCTGTGTTTATCTAATAAAGCTGTTAAATAATGAAGCTAACATTTAATCTGATGGCACCTGATGTAATATTGCGAAACCACCTGACATGTAAGACAATTCATTTTGTCAATAAACATTTAATAAAAAAAAATTTGAATAGATGTCGATAGAATAATCGATATTTATTAAGAACTAGTGAGAGGCGGATTTTTGATCCCGTCGTCCGAGTTTTGGACAAAACCATAACACATTTTATTATCTTGTAAGTGGTCTAAAGTGGCAATGGGCAGGCCACATTGCACGCAGAGCAGATGGTCGATGGCGTCGAAAAGTGCTCGAGTGGAGACCACGGCTAGGCAAACGTAGCGTAGGACGTCCACCCACAAGATGGACAGACCTTATGAAAGTCGCAGGGACACGCTGGATGCAGGTCGCATCTAACCGGTACATGTGGAGGTCCAGAGGGGAGGCCTATGGTCAGCAGTGGGACGTCTTATGGCTGAGATGATGATGATGAAGTGGTCTGTTGCGTACTTGTGCAAAATTGTCTAATAACAATCCGCATTTACCTAGACTAATTCCAACGATTGTCAAACCCGTGAAAGGACACGGTCTCCTTGTTCTCAAACTGTCTGCAATCGGACGGTCAAGGGCCAGCAGTCGTCAATCGTTTGTCTTTACAACTATTGTCTTCGTGAAGGTGGTTACGGCTTTAATTTTACCGATGACAGTTTGTAATGAGATGCGTGTGAGTGCCTTGACTTCAATTGGCAGTTTTACTATAACTTATATTAATGGCTCTGTGATGTACCTACCTATAATCATATGTCTCTCTGATATACATAGGTATAAATACATATTTGAATACATAAATATAATTTGATGAGTTTTCCTCTACCCTGAAATTGTCTAGAATAGATAGCTCATTAGCGATAAGATTGCTTATTTTTGGCATATGCTTATAATTTTCCTTGTATTTTATTATTTATTCACTTAAGGTGTGCAATAATAGTACATTGTGCATCAAGGGAGGTAAGTACGTAGAGAGAGGTAGACTATTCCGCTTACCGACCGTGATGCATACAATGTTTTTCATCACACATGCCGACAAAAAAATAAGTTGTAAGAAATAACTTTATTAAATGATGTACTGACATTTCTATTACTCCCTAGGGAATTTCACTTTTCTATTACTCCCGCTGCGCGCGCAAACAATGGCGCGCTTAGGCAGCAAGTGTGATGAAAAGAGTATTATATGGTATACTATGTAAATTTATGGTTGTATTTTTTGTTTTCCTATAAGATATTACTTAGATATAGGTCATAGGCTCGCCTACTTATAACTGGAATCATAAATATCATTGGTAACGAGATTGTTCTCGCTATATCTTAATAGCAGGATATGGAAATTACGATTTTATGAACTTGGATAATATCGACCCGTATTGCCCTATACACACGGAAAACGGCGATCCGAAACGACCCACAACCGTGTCTAAGTTGTGGTACTCATAAACACTAAACAGTTTTCTCCGATAACATGAAATAGCTAACTTATCCACGTTTCACACTTATTACATTTAATATTTCAATGCTGGGTTGCCATGGGTCAGCGGGCGGGTGTCGTTTGCGGCAGTGAACTGTGAGAATGCTCTTACAAAAGCTTCACGCGAAACATTAGAAAACTAAAGGGAAAAGGTTTCTGTTACAAATCATGTGATAGAAAAAGACAAACGAATTTCAAGCGCTCTAGATTTTCCATTAGGTTCTGATTATCTAAATATGATTGTTTTTTTTATATGTATTTTTGTCTTATTTATTTCAATTGTTTAATTAAACTAATTTCATGACGCATTGGAGGTTCCGGGTTCGAATCCCGGCGAGGACAGTATTTGTGTATTTATTTATCATAAATATTTGTTCCTTGGTCACGGCTGTGTATGTATTTAAGTATCTACATGTATCTATCTATTATATATCGTCCATTAAATACAAAAGCGACACAACTCAAAAACCGTGAAAAATGATTTTATTGCAAAAACGACATTATAAGCACTAATATTTTACGTGACACTAAGACACCTGTCGATTTGACGTTAGAAAGTATCAAAATTATGCAGGTGCCCTTTTGGCACTATCACTCTTTCGAGACTAACTTCAGTGCTAAACTGCCATTTAGTCAGTTGCGACTCGACCGTCGACCAAAACCGACGACATTTTTGTGAAAAAGTGCCATGAAACGAAAAAATAAGTGATTACGTTAAAAAATATGTAAGCAATAGTGCCATATTTGTAGATGTAGCCGTTTTGAATAAAATAAATACGTAAATATTATGTTTTTTATATAAAAAGGAATAGTAAAACGGAATGTGGCAGCTTTAATTTTAAAATATCCTCTTAAATTTGATTTTTCATTCATCAAAACTGCCGTATTAGGATTTGCAACCTTTTTGAATTAAAAATATATTCGAATGCATCAATCACAGGAGCCATATTTATACATGATGCTGTTTTGAATAAAGTGAATATGTATGGTTTAGATTTCTTTATAAATAAAGGAGCCGCAATACGGAATGTGGCAGTTAGGATTCTAAAATGTACACTTCATAGTACGTTTCAAAAAACATTACAGTATAATATTAAAATCTATAAATGTACCAGATTGAATAATTGTGTATCTTTTGCACGAAATCTTAAAAAATACAATACATCTTATAAAAACAGTAATTGTAAAACGTGATACTTTGTATTGTGTCCGTTTTACTTAAAAGTATATTAGAGATTGTGTGGAAGATGACTGTGAATTTTGTACCTATAATTGCGACTACGAAGAAACAATAATGGCGTAAACTTCGGATTATTAAGTATTTGTCATACTTTTATATTATACACGGTGGAATTTAATCGGTGAACAGGAACCCATTTTTCTAATTCAGTAATCGATGGCGGTCACGTTTATGTAGTACTTACGTGGAACCAAGTTTTTTTTAGCATAATTTTTTTTATGTTCAAATTAAAATTTATTGTCACCCTACTAATGGTTTAGTCTGAAAAGTTTAATACCTCTTTTCAAACTAACAGCCATAGAAACTTAAAACATAAATGAGCAATAACCACTCATTAATTTTTGCGATAGACTCTATTCCTATGTAACATAAGAGCTATGCATGGCTGATAGTTTGAAAAGAGGTATTAAACTTTTCAGACTAAACCATTAGTAGGGTGACAATAAATTTTAATTAAAGTTTAATTTCAACATAAAAATTTGTTATGCTAAAAAAAAACTTGGTTCCACTTAAGTACTACATAAACGTGACCGCCATCGATTACTGAATTAGAAAAATGGGTTCCTGTTCACCGATTAAATTCCACCGTGTATTATTTGTATACAATGCAAGTAAAACAGACATAGATCTAACCCCGTTGTATGTTTTAACGAATCTAAAAACTGATATTAGTAGTATTTATTATTTCACTTTTGGCAATGCCAACATAGGGATGATCACTATTTAAAATAAATTATTAGACATTATGCACGGCATCATACACGAATAAATTATTACTAAAATATAGACTGCAGTCGTTATTGTATAGAACTTTTATTTAATATAAGTAGGTATAGTATACAAACGTGACGTCACTTTTGTGTATTTCATGTAAATCTTTCAAAAATCGAAAAAAGATGTTGATTTCACTGTCAAGTCATCATGTCTATTGCATCACTACAAAGGTAGTACCCAAGTACTAGCGCTAAACTGTCATATAGTCTAGAAAAAAAATGTTACATTATTAGGTACTACGAGTCATAAGTAGATTTGTAGGAAAGACTTATTATCTCTGCAATTAAATATTGAAAGATATACTTTTGTATCGGAAAAAATTCAGTTCTTGCATCAATTCTAATGAAAAAACTAGTAAACCGTCAAAAAATATCAATTTGGATCATTTAGTATGGGATCATAGTAACTACTCCACAAATACAATACACATAGAAAAAACAAATAACTAAAGATGTACTTAACCGATTTTTATTATTTACGTGCTTTTAGGTGGGCTATTTCCGGTTTAAAGTAAAAATAAGTGGTATCAAAGTAAATTCCATTCTCAACAATATAACTTTGATCGCGTTGTATTTATTTTATATTTATTAACTAAAGGTACCACATTTTTTTATATAGCAGGTTGATTCTTGAAGAAAACCGATTATTATATTTGAATTTCAAACTAGTACGTTAGTTAAATTCATCAAAATATGTAACCAAAGTTAAAATTAATCAAAGTAACCCCGGTTTACGGTACCTATAAACATGACGTTCTGACAATTATGTAAGTAAAGAAACAGTAAGAAAAAGTTTTGTCTGGTTCAGTTTTGTTAAAAAACAGTATTTCTATGTTTAAGACATGATTTTATGTATGATTGAAATGAAGTAACTGCTTATTTTTTGTATTTGTGGCCTTTGATGGAAAAAAAAATATCAGAGTTAATGTTATTTTTTTATGCAAAACGGACGTATACCCTCATAAAAGCTTGCACAGCACATATTACATTCTAATAACCAAACAGATCAAAAGAGGGTTAAAATGCCTACAAATTGATATATAACACATATAATTATTAATGCTGTAAAAAAAAATTGTGAACAAAAAACGAATACAAAATCTTTAAACAGCTCCCCTGTAAAAAGTAAATTTTTGACTTGTGTCGCTTTTGTATTTAATGGACGATATATCGTCGCCTGGTACCCACATCACAAGCCTTAATTGAGCTTACCGTGGGACTAGGTTGAATTGTGTAAGATGTCCCAAGTTATTTATTTATTTATTGGTGTTATACCTACTGTAATGTCGAGTAAACTTTTTTAAATTAATAAATAAATTATTATGTTGAAAATGTGCCAAGGTACAATAGTATAATCTAAATTTATTATGAATAGATATTCGTTCAATTTCATTCATTTTGTTGGCTCCAAAGACCGAAAGAAGCACATATTACCAAAGATTAACTGAATTTTGCAATACAGGTAAGTATTAAGTACCTGCTCGTCCAATTTTGGCTGGTACTGACAACTTTGTGCTATATGAGTATTAAGATTATGACACTTTATAATTGTGTTATTGTGAGGCGTTGCAACACTAGCCGTATAAGGAAGATGACGGTATGTTACATCGATAAGAATTTCTTATTATGAAATTTAAATCCAATCATTTCAAAGTAACTTATCTCGGCGGTGTATGTTGTAATAACTGAAAACACGTCGAAATATAATTACTAGAATTTTCCGAACATTGGGAAGTTTTTGTCGTTTCCGTGTATATACGAATAATGTATATAAGAAGCTATAACACTAAATATATATGAGTATCACGGTCGCAGGTAGATTTTGATGTAATCCGGGATTGGGACCCTTGGCCAGCTAATCCGG